>JALPQI010004923.1:0-76178 GCA_025490895.1 Thaumatotibia leucotreta | reverse complement strand
AAACCGGTAGATGTATCGTCACTATGGGTCGGGGGCTATGGGTGCAAAACCTTAAGAAAACTTGTTAAGTGGACTTGACATAGCACATACAGCCATAAAATATACATATCTACACACACATTGTAAGTTTAAGACTCCGAGATAGGGAATAAAATTGGATACAGATTTTTCAATAAAATTCGTTTTCTTCTTGCCTAAAATGTCCTCATATGTCAATTTTAAAGTTTTGTTAAAGTTTTGCACCCATAGTTCCAACCCCTAATCGTAACCCAATAATTTGGTACGGTCGAGGAATTTAATTTCCTACCTATTTCGTACCTTGTCATAGTAGCTATAATAATGACAGTCCTAGCAGCTTTCATATTGATTGTCACTGTGACAAGGTACGTAATGGGTGGAAAATTAAATTCCTCGACTGTACCTGTAAATGCCACCCTGTATACAATGTGCGGAAAGGTCGTTATTCTCAACGCGAGCGGATATTTGGAATATTGATACGTACAGATGTACGTGATGGTACTAACGTTACAATCTACGTAATGGTTTTATTTTTCATATTTGTTCCGTAAATCATCGCACCAGCCGTTTCCAGAATGACTACTCGTATTCTAAACGATACGAGTACAATACAAGTGTTAAATAAATGAAATGCGAAAGAAGTAGCGATAAATTATAGTCACCAAATTAAAAATGGCCCTGTACACACGAGTGGTATTATTGTCGGGCGTTACACACTCGGCCGCTTGTTTTATGTTTCATTTATTTTTAAGTTCTTGTGTGTACTAATTTGTGATTTGTGTATAATTTTTTTGGTATTTTCGTCGTGTTAAAGTCTATCCTATCGTCAGTGTCTAACTCAAATGGCCAAAACGGAAGACCAGCGCTGGCTCTGCTGGCAAAATGCTGAGTTTTGGCCATTTCGGGACAACATTTCGCGTTTACTGTTTTGTTTTGTTTGTACTGTGTTCTTGTCTCGAATAAACGTTTTTCTTCTTTCTTCTTCAAAAATAAAAAAACGACTTAAGCCGATTCCTCCAAGATCCCATCACCTGACCCCGATTTGGTGCCAACGGGCCATATTAGTTTATTTAGATGTCGGTTAAACAAAGAATTATCGAAATCGGTTGGCGTGGTATTTATTCGTCCATTTGTCGTGGACATGCTTAATGGAAATTTAAGACCTATATGGTTTTATAATGGATGTCTTTGTCATAATCAGATCTATTTTGCTGCACTTTGACTGAGTTCACAGAAGTCGCCTTATGGTCGTTGTGTTGAAATTAGCTTAGTGAATTTCATATTGTAACTCTGTTTTGTACTATTTGATTTATTTTATTTCGATGATTGATTTATTTATATTATTTACTGTTGAATATTTAGAATGATTGATGAAATTATTATTGTATTTAAATTTTTATACGTTGAGAGTTAAAAATATTTTTTTTTTAAATTAATTGATTTTAGTGACATTGTTTTTGTGTATATTATTGTAATGACTATATTTTTTGTTTATGTTGTGTATTTTGACTTTTATGTAAGCGTCTTGGTGTCCTAGAATACTGTTATGCTTATAATATAAAATAAATAAATTGAAATAAATTGAAATAATCAGGTATCGGACAAATGTGCGTCATTGTTTTGCAATAATATGGGCATGACTCCAAATTTGATTAAATGAATAATCAAACGAATAATTTGTTGAAATTTTATTTCAAAGCTTTAAGGTGACTTTTTTTTGTTGTGATTTTGTTTTTTCTTCCGTTTCCTTCAATGTTTCGTCTCTGTGTAGTTTAGCGTTTGTGATTTTCCGTACCATAGCGCGTCCATTTTATTAACAATGAGTTCTTGTTTTGTTTAGAGCTAGTTTGATTGATGTTGATTAGTTCACCAAGCTTCCGCTAACCGCTAGCGCTAGGCAAAGCAAGCGCTGTCAGTGATAAATATGGTCGCGTTCATGGATAAAATAAAAAATGTTGTTCTATTTTTCTTTGTTTTCTGTTAGTGTTTATTTTTTTTTTTTACTCTGTTTGTGTGTTATCTGTCGTGGCATCACCAAATGGGCCCTACGGAAGATCAGCGCTGGTCTTCGGGCTAGCACTACGCTGAGTAGGGTCCATTTCGTGATGCACCAACTTTTCTTTGTAAACGATTTTATATATGCTGTCTTGTCTTGTGTGTCGCGAATAAATGTTTTATTATTATTATTATACTCTTTATTTCATCGATTTCTTAGGCTAGGTTTTTTACAAAATGTCTATAAAAGTAAAATACAATAAAACATACAAAAGCAATACGAAACATGTAAACATAATATTAAAAACCTAACCTCGAGAGCCGCCGGCAACGGAGCGGGCCCAAGCTGCCGGTGGTTAGGGCTGCAGGGAGAGGAACCGCCGGACTATGCGCGCCGTGTCCAGGATTACCGCCTTCTGCATCTGACCCTTGATCCAACCACCTAGCGAGAGCCTCTTGAGGTGTTGATCGAGACTCTTCGCTATGAGACCGTTTCGCAGAAACAACTATCGGTACAATGATCGCCGAATCAACCTCCCACATGTCGGTTACCTCGTGAGCCAAGTCAAGGTACTTACTGGCTTTGTCCTTCTCGGCCTTCACGAGATTCTCGTCATGGGGGATGGTGATGTCGATGAGCATTGCCCGGCGTTGGGATCGATCTATCAGCACGATATCAGGCTTATTGGCTACAATAGTCCTGTCCGTGATGATAGATCGATCCCAATAGAGCGTGGCACGACCATTTTCGAGAACTACCGCAGCTGTGTACTTATAGTACGGCACTTCGAAGCCCACAAGGCCGTATTGAAGAGCAAGCTGCTGGTGTATAATCCTGGCTACGAGGTTGTGTCTGCAATTGCAATGCAAGTACTCGGTGTTAACAATCTGAGAACAACCGGAAATAATATGCCTGAGTGACTCACCGGGACGGTGGCATGCCCGACAGATGTCGACCGTACCGTCCTTCAGGATATATTTCCGGTAGTTATTCGTCATGATAACCTCGTCAGCAATTGCACAGGCAAAACCCTCGGTTTCTCCGAAGAGGTCCCCGAATCGCAGCCAGTTCACCGACGCGAGCAGATCTACGTCAGGTCCCGTGAGGGCCTTGTAGAACCGCCCGTGTAGCTCCTTGCTCTTCCATACCGCCTTGCGGTCCTCGGTGCCCAGTACCACAGGTCTGCGCCAGTTCTCTTTTGCCAAGGAGAGCGGCGTGAGGTTCCGGTCTACTGCCACCACATCTCGATGCATCCCGCACTCATTGTTAATATTATTATTATTATTAAAAAGGTTTTCATAGTTACCGGGGTTAAATATGTAGTTTTATCAAAATGATTAAATGATTAATTATTCAATCAACTTACGAGTCATGTCCATATTGTTGCGAACAATGACGCACATTTGTCCGATCTCTGGTCATAATACTCATAACGTCATAACATACCAAATTAAAATAGTACCATTCGGAAAGCTTCAGCTTTCAAATAAAAAAAGAATCATCAAAATCGGTTCATCGAGTCGAAAGTTCTGAGGTAACAAACGTAAAACATTCATACAGACAAATTGAGAACATGTCTAGTCAATTAAAATTACAGAAGGAAAAACCACCTTACTATGAACAGAATAAGGTGTGAATTTGCGCTAATTTTTTTCAGCACTGGGCATGTTTTTTCCGTGGACCCTTCAAGTGCAATATGTATCGAAAGAATCCTCTTATAAATATGTTACGATGTTTTTATCATACAAAATTAAAATGCACGGCCGTGTGGTAAGTAAGAATACATTTTGTCACCACCCCAACTCTTCCCGCGGGTGTCGTAAGAGTGGACTAAGGGATTGAAGTTATGTAAATATTTGAAATAAAGCATTTTGTATTTTGTATTTTTTGTATTTTTGAAGTGTCACTGACAATTCTTTGATAGAAGATTGATGATGGGCAGCAGCATCATCTTAGTGGATACATTACTGCGATCGCCAATCCCCTTGCCCAGCGTGGCGATTATAGGCATTTACCTCCTAATGCGTCTATACGCATAGTTAATAGGAGAGGTCTACGTCCAGCAGTAGACTGTGATAAGCTGATGATGTATGTATGTAAATTGCACTGTGACATATTTTTAAGCATTTTTATATGCACCTTGCCTTGTGTCTGTACAAATTCCGTTCAATGCAAGTCTGTGCGAAAAGAGAAGGAATCTGCCATCAAAGCACGTCCATACATCTCACGTGCCGTAGATTTCTGAACAAAGTTTACATTACCAAGAGACAGGCACAAATCATACAAATCCGTTGGGTCCCGACAGTTATAATCTACGTATATCCTTCCTCCGAAATGTATGCAGGAAGAACAGCGTTGTCACTGTTACACGAAAACTAGCGTTAAAAATATCTGGATTATACCCCGTTTTTTTATAAAAATATTTTTAGATAACATAAAAAGGTACCAACTTCAACCAATATGGTTAAATTTATTATGAAAACACAAATCAAATTATTTATTAACTGAATATATTGATTTGTGTTTTTATTTTTCCCGCAGTAGTCTAGATTTCTAATAGGAGGTGCAGGCATGTATTGCTTGCACTTAGAGTATGGTCAAAGGCGTCTAGCCGTGTAAAGGATTGTATATACCAGAGAAAATTGACTGGTGGTTGCTAGAACCGAGTGGCCGAGTGGTCGCAATCAGCCGCTAAAGAAGAGCACGTGAGTTCGATTCCCACCTCAGACGTTGGTGATCTTGGTCGTTTTTTCTTTGGTATATGACATCCAATATTTATAATCAATACGGTTGACTTTCCATAGTATTTGATGTCTTTGACACATAACGCACACATAGATCTCTCTCTCACTCAAAATATATATATTTATTAGTTAAGGGTATATTTGAGATCTACGAACTTTGTACCCTTAGCTAAAAATAGATAAATGTTGAGTTAATACTAAATAAAAATATATAATATAAATCGTGAAACACGTTCGCAGATATATTTTTACGTTAATACTAATAAATATCAATAACTTTATATAAAAATGTATGTGAACTCAACGTTTCAGATTTTACGTTGGTGATAAAACCAAGATATTTTTTTTTATAAATATCTTCTCACACAAAGATTAAGTGAGTGATTATGAAATAATGCGAGTTTTTAGGTTTGTTATCTATTTTTTCGACTGACGAACAGTTCACAATTTATCAATAAAGTTCATTGCTTCAATTAGACATTTCCCGACGTCTCAAATAAACGCTCGTTTCTTCTCCTGTGAATAGGCTGTTCTTGCTGAGTTATTAGTTCAGTGGAAGTAATTTAGGCTCGAGTGGGTACGTCTTTCCGGCAGCTGTGATTTGTGGGACGAGTGTGGGAATGTATGGGGTTGTAGTCCAATTTAAACATTCTTGACTCATAATAACTATATATACAGGGTGGTCGTGATCCCAACTGTGAAAAACGTGTTAAGATGGTCTTTCTGAATAAGGAACAAAAATGAATATCGCGAAAAAAATTTTACTGATTTCATTTCATACCGGCCGGTGCGGAAGTGTTCATAACTTCCAGTCTCGTTTCATAATTATGTAAACACATTTGCAAGGAACTAGTATAGAGTAGAGAAATGTATAGGTACATATTAATGAACTAGAACTTAACCCTTAAATACATGACCTTGACAAAAACCTATTCAAATTTGAATTCTGACATACTGTCAATAGAGTCCAGAATACATGATGCATATATACATCACTATGCATTTAAGGGTTAACTAGTCGAAAAAAATTACGTTTGTTCATATAGGTTCATAAAGGTTATGATGTTAAAAGGAGACTTCCACTTGTATTACAAGTTACAAGCTTTTGAGAAAAGGGATTAGATATCCCATTACATGTTAAAATCATACAGAGGCTGACAATAGCGCCAACAAACTGCTCCGCAGTTTGGCGAATTATTTGTATTGTGCTACACTTTGATGTGTAATATTTAAAAATAAAAACATTAAATCGACAAAATATCCAGTTGATGCATACATACAGTCACTATCGGCCCCAATTTCACCACATTGACAAGTGCTACAATTGTAAATTTACTGTTTCTCCAATCCGGGGCGTCTATAGGCTACAGTTACCGCTTACCATCGGAAGAGCCCTGCTTTGTTAGCCACCAACATAAAATATAGTGCAGTAACTTCAATAAATCAGCAGTATATAACTACTTTTATGCGAAGCACAAAATCACGAAAATTGTAGCGAAATTCTGACATCAGCCGAACCTCATGACAAGATTTAATTAAAATTGTACCTAATAAACATTGCAACAATTATTTTTACGTTATTTATAATCATGTTATGTTAGTGACAAACAAGCATATAGACCGTCCGACAGTAAGCGGTAGCCGTAGTCTACGGAAGCCTGTGACGTCAGTAACAGTGATATTTTACAATTCACACACTCGTAATTTGAGAAATATGGGCCAGATACCGCGTGTAAATCTAATACGGGCGATAAATTAAACCACGCATGGTATTCCTCAGGGTAATCATGGATTACGAGGTATTTCTTAAATGAAACTTAATTACAACCCCACACAATTATTTTAAGATTTTCGGAGCAGCAATGTACAATAGGTACGAACATTTGTTATTATTGATATGGCAGTTATGTTATGTCACCTGCCTTTGAAATTAGCTGTCAACGAGCGTTTAACTTGAGTGTTTTGCTCTACATTGCGCGCCGATTTATTTTGTATGGATGCGACTTTACCCGCAACCGATTCCGGTCAGGTCAGTGTTCCGGTCGATTTGTGTACGTCAATGATATAAATTTTTAATTTACTGAAAATACTGAATCGTCAGACCCATTCAATAAATCTTATCTTTGTCACTCCAATAACACCACGATGAGAGTGACCGAGATAGTTGGTTCAAAAAAACTTCAAAATTAAATGCAATTAGCCCTCAGTACACTCCACAGCATTTATCTCCTAGCACCCGCTATTTCTCACGTTTTTAAATCACCCCGAGACCGCAAGGGGGGTAAAAGGGGGTATTTTTTGTTAGGACCCACGCGGCTTAGTTGAAATAAATGTGGGTAATTGAGATGCGGAAAAAGGCTTCCAGAATCTTATTAGCCTAGTTGGTAGTGACCTTGTCTACGAATAAGGAGGTTACGCGTTCGAATCCCGGTGAGGATTTTTTGTGACAGTTTTTATTGTTAATAAAATACTTTTCTTATGTAATGTGGCATTCGAAATACCAAAATAACAAAAAATAAGAATTTTAAAAACTAACCGTAAATGCGAACTATAATATTATTTCCGTAAGTAACTCCTAACAAATAACAGGCGTAGTAATACAAGCGGAAGTCCTTATCTAATTAATAGTGATAAAAAGAGACTTCCACTTGTATTACAAATTACAAGCGTTCGAGAAACGGGCCCTTAGGGCCGTTTTCTAAAGTATTCTATGAGTATAATTTAATTGGTCGTGTGGTGACGGCAGTGAGAATACATTTGTCACCACCACAACTCCTCCTGCGGGTGTCGTAAAAGTCGACTAAGGGATTGAAGTGTCACTGACCATTATTTGACAAAAGATTGATGATGGGCAGCAGCGTCATCATAATGGACACATTACTGCGATCGCCAATCCGCTTCCTCAGCGTGACGATTATGGGCATTTACCTCCTAATGCGTCTATATACGCATAGTTATTAGGAGAGGCTTACGTCCAGCGGTGGATTATCATAGGCTGATGATGATGATAATTTAATTACGTACGCCTCTCACAGCCATACAATACTGATTGTATTGTTTATACCAAACATAATTGTCTCATACACCGTGTCCCTAATTCCAAAAACAAAGGAACCCGTTAAATTTATTAAGTGACACAACAATACGGCATTACACGGGAGAGTGGATTCATATAATGTTTTGGCGGTTTACAATGTAATGTGTTTGTAATGTATTGAAATGTTTGCCTGAACGCACAGAATACATAATTGTACTGCGTATAGAAGTTTCACTCTGTAATATTGAAAATAATAACGCAAATAATGGAATGTACCTTATGTAATTTATTTGGAACACACAGGCAAAGAAAAAAAATACCACAGGTAATTTATTTAATTTTGGTATGTTGGAAGATTACCTACTCCAGTTTAATTTGGGTATTATTACTCCACCGATGCGCAATGCCTATGTATGTACAATTGTACATTATGCCACCAACTGCCTGCAAGTTATACGTGGTGTTTTATTAATTTCCGTTAAATTAAGGAGGAGCTTATTCAGGTAAAAAAAAAGGTCAGGGCGCCGCGCTAGTGCGACGTAATGTTGTATGAAAATCCTTGATTGCCCTAGGGTGTAATGACGCATCTACAGCGCGCATCGCCGCAACGCATTGGCGCACTTGCCGAACAGGTGTGATGAAAACTACTTTTGACCACCGTTGCCGCTCTGATGTACAATTGTACATAGGTACTCGTACATCGAAAATATGTTTTAGCTTAGTACGTCGTACGTAAAATGTTGCGCACGTCATTTTTTATGAGCACACGCACTTGCGATTTATTTCAGTGACTGATTTTAAAAACTCAACTTCCTACATTTTGATTCGCGGTTTGCAACCGCGCGTTTTTAGGTATCCCATACTTGATGCTTGCCGTGTGGTGATGGCAGTAAGAATACATTTGTCACCACCCCAACTCCTCCTGCGGGTGTAGTAAAAGTCGACTAAGGGATTGAAGTGTCACTGACCATTATTTGATAAAAGATTGATGATGGGCAGCAGCGTCATCATAGTGGACACATTACTGCGATCGCCAATCCGCTTGCCCAGCGTGGCGATTACGGGCATTTACCTCCTAATGCGTCTATACGTATAGTTAATAGGAGAGGCCTACGTCCAGCAGTGGACTATCATAGGCTGGTGATGTGATGATGATGATGATGATGATACTTGATGTATGGCAGCGCCCCCACTGCGATTCGTAAAAAGCGGTGAGGTGTGTGTTGTGCGCTGCATTATATCATCGGAGTCCGAAAGTTCCATTCCAACCATTCGCAATAAGTTATTCAAAACTACTAATTGACATCCAGTCGTTGTTAAAAAACATCTTTGTTTTTTCGTACATCACTGTACATTTCACAAAAATATCGCTTCAAATATCTTTGATCTGTTGAGACGATGCTCCCAGTTACTTATGCTGCTGAAGACGTTTTCTATTTTTGTTTTCTTAAAACTAAGTCCACAATACAAACTGCTCTCAGGAAATCCATTGTCATACATAACGTGGAAACCGCGTAAATGCAACCGCGGTGCGAGTTCCTTCGCGGTTCGGCGTTTTCGCGGCGGCCAGACCGCAACTGCAAGAAAAAAACCGCAGTGCGTGCTAAGTCATGAGAACAGAAAACAATGAAAATGAAAAAGGGATTTTTTACAATCGCTGAACAATATTGTACAGTCTGCAGTTAAATATATTGCTCATGTTGTAAGATAGGATGTACCCGCGTTAAATAAAATATGGTATCAGAAGAAGGAAAAACTTACAACAAAGCTTGCCCCGCTATCTTGTTAATTTGAGCTAAATCCGCTTAACCGAACGAGTTTTACTGTAATCCTTAGTAGGAATTGCTTTTGCTACTGAAGGAGGAAACAGATATTTGTAAAATACCTACGGAGTATGTAATGTAGTTATTTTCTCCTCACTTTTGTCAGCCTCAAGCAGAGACTAGACCTATGTTTATTTTATTTTATTTTATTTATTTCAACCAACTTGTATTTACAGTTTAACCAAACATACAAGTTATAGGTTACTTAAAAATATACTTAAAACTATTTACATTTATTTAACAGTGTATTATGTAGTATGTCTTATGTCACTAGTATCTTACTCTATTGTGGTAGGTGTAGAATTTAATTCGAGATACCGAGCAGCTGTGGTCAGGAATTTCGGTTCTGCATGTGTAAAAATGTCCAACGAGGGATCAAATATAATAATTTTATTGATAAGGTTAAGAGCTACATACAGAGGACTGGTAACTAGCGTCATTGTACTGAAGTTTGGGATTGAAAAAAGGGGTATCTGGCGAGGTCGAAGGGTAGTTCTGACAAACTGTGAAGGTACCTTAAAATGAACATATTGTAGTAATAATGGATTTATTATTGAGCCTCGTATTAATCTGAAAAAGTATTTTACTGCAGCAAGTTGTCTTCGTACTTCTAGGCTTTGATACGTGACCATCCCCAGTAGAAACGGTGTGGGATACATGTAGGGATAGTACCCATATATTTTCCAGTAAAGATATCTTATAAACGACTTTTGAATTTTTTCAAGAAGAAGAATGTAATTTTTTTTATGTGGGCTCCAGACAATGCAGTTACTTTCTAGGAGACTACGTATAAATGCATTATATAGTAATGTAATAACGCTGTAAATATTGAAGAATTTTGACTGTCGAACAACAAAGCCAAGGGATTTTCTAGATCTATTGCAAATTTGCACTATATGTTGGGAAAATTTTATTTGAGTGTCAAAAGACGTTCCAAGATCACGAATAGATTTTACACTTTGTAGAGTCTCACCGCTTAATGTGTAGGAACGATTACTATTGAGTGACGTCATTGAATATGTCATGGCTGCGCATTTGTTTGTATTTAAATGTAAACTGTTAAGAACTCCCCATCGGTATACATTATCTATATCTTTTTGTAGCTTAATTGCGTCCGACTGATCTTGAATAGGCATAGGGATGGGTTGGGGATCAATGATTCATATCTATCGGGTGAAGTTACTTTAAATAATTATGTAATACCTATTTTATTGAAGGTGCATTTAGACCAAACGAGCATTCGCTCATTCTATCCCCCGCTCTACGAAATTCGTTCGTTTCACAAAACGTGATTCGTCAAAATTTGTTGATTTCGTAGAGTGAGGGATAAAATGAGCATTCGCTCCTTTGGTCTAAATCCACCTTTAGGAAGGTATCTCAATTTTGTAACGAGTAAGAAACTATAACTAAACTGGTGCTATAGGCCAATTCGGTTGAATGTATATTTTCACGTTTAAAGAATCTTCATACCAATGAAATGTAAATTGAACTCTTTAAAGTGTCGTAACAAATTACACGGTACAACGTATTGCAATATTTTAAAACTCGTACACTCGTGGCCGAAACTTACTAACTTCCGTATTTTGTACACTTGCGGCCACAAGTTTTCTACTTAAATTTGAAAGTTAGCGTGGACCGAGCGTGGAGTTTTGCAAAACATGCTAAAAGTGTTTATTTTGACAAATTAAGTGTTTAAAGTTTAGTCGGATGCATGTACTATCGCAACTAACTGTTTGTTTCATCATCATCATATCATCCGAAAGACGTCTACTGCTGAACATAGGCCTCCCCCAAAGTTTGCCACAATGACCAGTCCTACGCTACCCGCATCCAGCGGACTCCTGCGGCCTTCACCAGGTCATCAGTCCACCTTGTGGGGGCCTACCCACGCCTGTACGTGGCCGCCACTCGAGAACCTTTCCGGCCCAACGGCCGTTCAGTTTAGCGATTCGGAGAGTTATATCGGTTTCGGTTACTGTGGTTCTGCTGCGAATGCTGTTTATTTACTTTATAAGAATTGTAATAAGGGTAAATAATGGTCCGTGAACTTTGTTCGCTATTGGACTTTAAAGGTGCGACTATACACTTACTTACTTACTTACTCACTGGCGCACCGACCCAAAGCGAGTCCTGGCCTCCGACACGAGTTGTCGCCACCGGTCCCGATCTTGCGCTGCTTCCCTCCAGTCTGTTTCCGTCAGCTCGCGCAAGTCCAACTCGACGACGTCGCTCCACCGGTACCTGGGACGCCCGACAGGTCTTCGCCCTAGTGGACGACCCAAGTATGCGCGTTTAGCACCTCGATCTTCCTCCATCCTTATGACGTGACCCAGCCAGCGGAGACGATGGGCTTTGGTTTGGCCAATTATATCGGGCTCGGGTATAAGATCTCTGATCTCGGCGTTTTTCCGGATTCTGAAGCTTCCGTCCTCTCTTCTCACCGGGCCCAAAATCTTGCGAAGGACCTTCCGCTCCGCCACTTGTATTTTGTGTTCTTCTTTAAGTGTTAGTGTCCAAGTCTCGCATCCATACATAAGTATCGGCCTTATGACTGTCTTGTAAATGCGTAGCTTGGTGTTTCGGCTTAGGATCTTGGACACTAACACTTTATGGAGGGCGGCACTGCACCGCAGCGTATTTTGGATGCGGATGTCTATCTCCTCATCTCGAGAGCCGGTGTCTGTGATGACGCAGCCCAAGTATTTAAATTTGGCCACCCCTTTGTACACGATACCTCCAGCATGAAGGTCCTCCCTTTTGACGCGTGCGTTTTTGTAGCGTTTCATGTGGAGGTATTCTGACTTCTCATGGCTAATACTTAGGCCCACCTTCTTCGCTTCAGCTTCCAAAACAACTGCAGACAACGAAACTTCTTCTCTGGTTTCTCCCAGCAATGCTAGATCGTCGGCATACCCAATCACCTTATGAACTCCATTCAAGTGCAGCCCGGTATCTAGCGTAAGCACTTTCCTTAGGGCATACTCCAGCACCAAATTAAAAAGCATAGGCGAAAGGGCATCGCCCTGCTTCAGGCCCGTGAGAACAGTAAAGTCATCCGAAAGCTCGTTATCGACTCTTACTCTCATTCTGCTCTCTTCGGTGGCCACTACGATCATGTCGACAAGTTTCTTAGGGACATTGTAATTCCTTAATATCGCATATAAGGCGCACCGGTCAATACTGTCGTAGGCTTTTTTGAAGTCAACAAACAGGACGTGAATGCTCTGAGCGTATTCCCATCTTTTCTCCATTAACTGTTTCAGACGGAAGATCTGATCTATAGTACTGCGATTACGACGGAACCCACACTGATAATCACCTAGGATTTGTTCCGCGTACGGTTCCAGTCGCTTAAGCAGCACATATGAAAAGACCTTGTACGCAGTAGGTAGCAGAGCAATTCCCCGATAGTTCGCACATCTCTTTTTGCAGCCTTTTTTATGGACTGGGCAGATGACACCAATGTTCCATTCTTGTGGCTGTTGCTGCGCATCCCAGACCTTCAGAAGAAGTGAGTACAGTTGCGATTGTACTTGCCCTCCGCCGTATTTCCAGATTTCGGATGATATGCCATCAATCCCTGGAGCCTTGTTGTTCTTAAGCCTCATTATCGCCTGACGAACCTCATCGAAGGACAACGGGTCTACCTCGCTTTGATTGTCACTGGTGCACAAGATTGATTCACTCGGTGGGGGGCAGTTGAGTAACTGTTGGAAGTAGTTGCGCCACGCGTTCTTAATTTCAGCACTATCTGTTATTAGATTGCCCTCGTCGTCCTCCAAAAATTGGGTGGTGGGTCTATAGCCCTTCTTGATAGATTTCAGCTCCTGATAGAATTGCCTCGAATTGCCCGCCTTTATGAGCGTTTCTATTCCCCTGACTAGGTCATCCATATGCTGTCTTTTTGCATTTCTAATTACATTTTTTGCTTTTAGTCTAAGTTCCTTATGTTTATTAATCCACATTTCATTCTGTTCAGCTAATATTTTATATTTTCTTTTTTCAGCTACGGCCTTCTCACAATCATTGTTCCACCATTTCCTTCCCCTTCTAATTTTCTTCCGGCCGAGGGTTTTCAATGCTACCTCTTTTACTAAATCTCTTGTCTTTGACCATGTAGCATCTATATTATCTTCTGATTCTAATTCTTGAAACCGGTTACTTAACTCTATTTGAAATTGCTGTCGAATTGTGTTGTCATTTAAACTGTATATATTTAGGGGCTCTACATTATTCTTACACTGCTTTGGTAACCTGTTTAGTTTAGCTTTTACTTTGATACCAAGCATATAATGATCTGTGTCACAGTCAGCGCCTCTGTAAGATCTTACGTCTTGGATGGAACTTTTGCGCCTGTCGTCCACAAGAACGTGATCAATCTGGTTAACAATGTTCCCATCTGGGGACTTCCACGTGCCTTTGTAAATATCTTTGTGCGGGAACATTGTGCTCTTCACCACCATGGCCTTGGCTGTGGCAAAACTTACAAGCCTCAGGCCGTTGTCATTTGTAAGTTCGTGTTTGCTATACTTCCCTATTGTGGGTACAAAAATATCCTCGCGTCCCACTTTCGCATTAAAGTCACCAATTACCATTTTAGTATCGTAACTGGGTAGCTGATCGTACACATTTTCTAATTGCTCGTAAAATTCATCTTTAGCATCCTCATCAGCCACTTCAGTTGGGGCGTAGGCGTTTATGATTGAGATATTGAAGAATCGGCTTTTAATGCGAAGAACACATAATCTATCGGACACTGCATCAAAACGGATCACATTTCCCACGACTTTATTAGCGATTAAAAATCCAGTTCCATTTGTGTGGTGACCCATATCACTACCGCTATAAAACAAAGTGGAGCTATTGTCGACATTGCACTCTCCTTTGCCCGGCCATCTCACTTCTTGAAGGGCTGCGACATCCACACCATACCTCTGCATCTCCTTGTTTACTTGGTACAATGTGCCGGGTCTGTATAGAGAGCGCACATTCCATGAGGCCAATCGGAGGTCCGTTGTTCGTCGCCGTATGTCGTTGGTATTGGGATCGGATCGGTTCATTATTCTTGTCGGTTTCGTAACAACTGGCTTTTTACATGAGAGGGTTGTTAACCCGCTGCAAAACCCCCAAAATGCTGGAGGGCCACATCCTCTTTGGTCAGCGAGTCCATCGGACTTAGCCGGCTAGCGTAGCTATGCTGTGCTACCGACCACTCCCCCATCCGCCACCCGGGGGACGCTCCTCTACGCCGTGAGGCCCAGCGTGAGGCCGCGACTATACACTGCAATTTAAAAACGGTGACGCTACGGAATTGCTGTAACGCATCGTATGTGTACCGTTTTTAACACCAACGCGTTCTTTTAACACCACCGCTTAATAAATGGTAACGGTACGGAATCGCAGTATCCTAGTATTTCGTTAATAGTACATTGTGCATTAAGGGAGGTAAGTACTAAATTACTAACGAGAGTGTTAGGAGCTTTTATGGCTCGATTTAGTATTCCGCTTACCGACCGTGATGCATACAATGTTTTTCATCACAATTGCCGACAAAAAAAAAGTTTTAAGACATAATATTACTCGTATTAACCCTTTACCTACGGGGCCCTATATCACTCCGTAACCTTTCAATACGGGCATGTTTTTTCGAGAGCCGGTGTAAGGCATAACTTCACTTACCTGGAACTTTTATAGTATAGCAGCTACACACTTGAAATTTCGCACACATATTACATATGTTGTCTTTAATCAATAAATAATCACATATAGTAATAACATTCCCTTTTTTTTATAATATCAAGTAATATATCAGTCACTAAGAATTTGAAGATTTATTAGTTACCACTCGCGAATTTCACAAGTTTAAGTGTAAGAACATTAGTTTATGGTATATTTAACACAAACAAATACTCAAAAGATTATAATTATTTAAAAAAAGCATAAATATCAATCAATAAAAACCTTGCAAACAAACAATTTTTCACACATGAAAAATAGTGATGTGCGTCTATCGACACAGTTGTCGATATGTCGCATCGATTAGGGAAAAAATCGAACAATTATTTGAATCTAATAAGGTTTTATGTGTATAGTTATTTAATTTTTAAACTTATTAGCTTGTATAGTTAGTAAGAGTGGACACTAAGGTATCGACAAATCTATAAAGTACAGGTATTCTCTGATCTGTCCCTCACAACAAGTCGATAAAATTTAAAACATCACTATTGTCCGCCATATTGATTTCAATTTTTGGCACTCCTGCAGTACGGGTGTCAACCCCAGTTGCCAGCAAAAAAAGCGGTAGTTTTAAAAATATATTTATATCAGAGCCATCTACCGAAATATTAGGGTATTTTTTTCTTTGCATCTATACTAATCCCAAAGCATATTGTGACCGCTATTACCAAGATACAAGGTCTAGTTTTGAATAAAAAAAATATTAAACATGACCAGTACTTCGATCAACTATAGTTGACACCCGTACTGCACGGCTGTTGCCTTAGTGGCAACTCTGGTTGACACCCGTAGGTAAAGGGTTAAATGACGTACTGACATTTCTATTACTCCCTAGGGAATTTCACTTTTCTATTACTCCAGCTGTGCACGCAAGCAATGGCACGCTTAGACAGCAAGTGTGATGACAAATCAATGATGTAATACTATTTACAGTCCGCAAGATGGCCGCTTCCAAAAAATCCAGAGTGAGAGATATTTATAATAGAATTAAATGAGTTGGAATGAAAATGAATCATTAAACTACTTATAGACGGTAATATACCTGGCTCTCATGATAAACCAAAGAGACTATAAACTACCACAAGTTTTTCTGCAAGTGTTATTGCAGTTTTAAACGGCAGTTTAACTAACTTTAATGACGCCATCTAATTTTACCGCCATACTACGGTAGAAACTGCTAAAACAAAACAGTTGCATCTTTTACGTCACCGGTGTGGTGTCTGCCATAAGATCTCCGTGTAATATTTTTTGCGATTTTTACGCAGATCAATTGACAGTGCGTCAGCGTATTTTAAGCAGCGGTGCGGGTGTCGAAAACGGTACGCATACGACACGTCACAGCGATTTTGTATCGTGACCGTTTTTTAAGCTGCGGTCTGGTCGGACCTTAAAGGTCTCTGCCCACTAGACCGTACCATAATCATGACCGTAGCATGAACGCATCAGACAAAAAACTATTCTTTGTATTGAAAAGTATGAGACGGTGTTGGCCGGCGCTGGAACGTCTTAGTGGGCATAGTTTTCAATACAAAGAATATTGTTTTATCTGATACGTTCATGCTATGGTCATGGTATGGTACGGTCTAGTGGGCAGAGACCTTAAGTTCAATTTTTATGTTAGGATAAACTAAAGGAAAGGTTCTCTTATGGCGGCCACATACCGGAAGGCGCAGCGTGCGCAGGCCTCCCACAACCCACAAGGTGGACTGATGACCTGGTGAAGATCGCAGGAGTCCGCTGGATGCGAGTGGCGCGGGGCTGGTCATTGTGGCAATTTTTGTGGAAGCCTATGTTCAGCAGTGTACGTATTTTGACTGAAATGATGATGATGTAACTAAAGAGACTTAGTGCAAAAAATATGGCCGTGTATAAAGTGGTCGTGTGGTAAAAGGCAGTAAGAATACATTCGTCTCTTCCCGTGAGTGTCGTAAGAGTTGACTAATGGATTGAAGTGTCGCTGACCACTATTTGATAGAAGATTGATAATGGGCAGCAGCGTCATAGTGGACACACTACAGCTATCGCGAATTCGCTTGCCCAGCATGGCGATTATAAGGCATTTACCTCCTAATGCGTCTGCGTTAATAGGAGAGGCCTTCGTCCAGCAGCGCACTGAGATACTCGTAAGCTGACGAATATAAAATGGTGTTTTTCAAATAAGATAAAATAAACACTGGTCCATTTCACGCAACGGGCATACAGCGACTTGCGTGTCCAGCTATGATATTCTCTTATTCACACATTCGACGCTGCGTTCGTCAACGAGCTCGACGTCGAGACAGCCTTGTCTAAATCCTAGCTGTTTGATTTGACATTAGGAATCGAGGCTGTGAGCGAGGTTGTGGGCGAGTTCATCGCTGTTTTTCGTTAGAGAATACGGAGTTCGTACATTAAACGTCAAACTCTCGACGCAGTGTAGTTCCAGCTCACGCCGGGCGAGATTCGTCGCCGAGCGCTAGTGTCGTTTAAAGTACATTGGTGAAGACCGTTTTTAGGCTCGACGCTGCCGCAGCGCTGACACAGCGCTGACAGCAAGGCGGTTTCCTTAGTGAGTATTTAAACAGCATCTTATATTCTTACACTTTGCCGAAATTTCTATGTAAATTTGACACTTCTACTTCTGTTCTTCACTGTTATTTTTTTAATGTATTTTAGAGACTCACGAATCCCACAGTCAAACTGTTCAAACAGTTTTGTGGGACAATGTATTTAGTTTTAAATTGTAATTCTGTATCTTACAGAGCAAATAAATAAATAATCATATTTTTAAGATATTTTTTTGTTACTAACTTATGCGCACAATCCTGAAAATAAAGATTTGATTTGAAAAGTGGACGCAACTAAATTAACCGCCAGTGCTGCCATAAATAAAACTTGTCAGCCTCCGTAGCCTACTTGGTAGTGACCCTGCCTACGAAGCTGGAAGTTTCGGGTGCGAATCCCGGCGAGAGCATTATTTGTGTATTTATTTATTACAAATATATGTTCCTTGGTCGTGGCTGTGTATGTATTTAAATATTTATATGTATCTATAAATATTCATATATAAGGTCCTAATTTATTAGTTGCAGATATTTTAACACATGATACTTTACATTAAAATAATTAACTTTAAATATAAATTAAGAAATCTTTTCATGTAACTCTTTTGATTTCATTTTCCTAACAAAAAAATAATTATAAATTCGTCTAAAAAAATCATCATGTGCTTTATCACATGTCACAATAACACTGTCTGTCATGTCATCAAACGACACAATCCAACGGAAAATAACATGACATTGACAATTAAGTATTTAATTTATCGCCGTGAAGTGGCCAGTTCCAGTTAAGTGGTACGTAAAAGAAGTACTAAAATCTGTTCATTAAGTTTCATTTAATAATCACATAAACAGGGTGTTTTTGCGAAGCAAATTTGTTTTTCCGTTTTCTCCAAAAAAACATCGTAAAAGCTATAATGTTTCAGGGTTTAATATACTCCAGAGACCGAGTACTATCCGCTGTAAAAATATCTGCATCTAATAAATTAGGACCTTATATATTATACTTATCGTCGCCTGGTACCCACATCACTAGCCTTATATTGATTTAAACTTTTACGATTATCACTCATATTTTAAATACAAAGGGGCCTTAATCGCGTAAACTTACGTTTAATTATATCCTGACGTTTCGGGCATGACCAGTGGTCACAGGCAGACTCATACGGATGTAACGTCATGCCCGAAACATCAGGATATAATTAAACGTAAGTTTACGCGATTAAGACCCGTTTTCTTTAAAATATCACAAGCCTTAATTGAGCTTACCGTAGGACTAGGTCGATTTGTGTAACATGCCCCAAGATATTTATTTATCATTTAATCAATCTGTGCTCTGCGAGTGCGGCATCTATAAGGTAAGAGGTCTGCGGTAACAGACGTGCAGATAATAGAATAGATTGAGCACAAAGGAAGCTGTGATCTCCGGCATCGTTTATTCATGCCCGATCATTATCTGAGCTGATCGAAGTCACGTTTTAGAGGTAAAAGAAAAATCAATAAATGCGAACCGATCAAGTTTATATTTTTTTTAATGGGAACCAAACAGCATGCAATAATACAGAGTATACACAAATATAAATAATACAGGAGCCACAACATTATCCATTAGTGATTTAAAGGGAAATGCTCCAAGGAACTAATGAAATATATACAAAATACACAAAAAAAGGAAAGTAAAAAAAAAAAAACTTATACAAAGCCATTAAGAAACCGGAAATAGGAATTTATCAAATTACTTATTAGATTTTCACTTATGTACCTCCTTATATTTAAGGGCATCGTCATACAAGCCGAAAAACGACCACTGATGGACATAGGCCGCCCCAAAGATTGCAACTATGACCGGTCCTGCGGACTCCTGCGACCTTTACTAGGTCATCAAGTCACCCCACAAGGTGGACACCTTGTGGGGGTATACCCAAGCCTGTGCCTTCCGCTTTAAGGGTCGAATACAAAACAAATAAAAATGCCGTTGGTGACGGCAGTAAGAACATATTATTATTTACGTATGTATTCATCAGGAATGCCTATAGTCATTGTCAGTCCGAAAAAAAATTGTCCACTTCGTGTTTGAAAAGTGAACAGCTTTTATAAATGTAGGTATGTTACGATTTGATTGCATAGGGCTAATAGATCAGGGAACCTAGTTGTACTACCGTCAATTATTTTATACAGGAATTCTTTAACTTTAGGTATGTCCACCGAAAAGACGATTACCTAAATCTGACACCAAAATGATGAAATGAGCCAATTGCTACGCTGGGCAAGTTGGTTGGCAATCGCAGTAGTGTGTCTACTATGATGACGCTGGCTGCCCATCTATAAGTTGGCCCTTACGACATCCACGGGAAGAGTTAGTGCTTAGTGTTAGAGTTTTTGATGGTGGTAGGACCTCGTGCAGGGTCCGCCCGGATAGCTACTACCGTCTCACCCGTTAACCTGCCGCTAAATAGCAGTGTTTGCACTGCTGTGAGCTGTGTTTCGATTTGGGGATTTTTTTTTCGTATGGCTTTTTGTGTACTCTACTTCAGAGTGTAATAGTTTTTAAGTATTCTACTGCTTCGTGAGTAAGAGTAAAAAAATCCTCCACTCGCCCAGGGTATTTGGTAAGGGGACAGTCAAACACCATGTGGTGTACGGTCTGCTCGGGAGCTCCGCACCGGCATGCCGGTGATTCGCACCAGTTCCATCTGTACCACAGATAAGCACAGTTCCCAACGCCCGTCCTTATCCGATTTAGCATGCACCAAACGCGCTTGGGCTCCACAAAGCCAACAGGTCGTATTTTGGAGCTAGGCTTGAAGACGTCGTCAGGGAGAGATCTTGATTCCCATTCAGATTCCCAGGTGTCTCGTAAGTTATAGGTTGGTTCCTGGTCATGGAATTTCAGCGCTGGGGGATGGCGAGATTTTAGTCTGGTATTTTTAAAATCGCGGAGTTCTTCGTGGACTGGCAGGCTCGGTGACGCCCGCATCTTTTGCAATTCGAGACCAAGACATCTTTCTCTTCGCAGATGGGGGGGTAGTATGTGAGACAAGACTGGCATCCAATACGTTGGAGTGGGCTTGAGGCATCCAGAGATCAGACGCATCGTATGGTTGAGCTGGATGTCAACCTGGGAAGTGTGAGCGCTGTTCAGCCAGACGGCAGAACTGTATCCAGCCGTCGAGAAAACCAGCGATAGTGCTGAGATCCGAAGTGTAGCTGCACTGGCACCCTGGATTTGGGGATAAGATAGCCAGTGTAGTTAATTACTGGCATAGAGGCAATCCGTCTAAGTCCTCAGGGTAGGCGGTGCAGAGGCGGTTTTTTGATGTCCATGGGCCTCAGTTCCCGCTTACCATCAGGTGGGCCGAAAGCTCAGTTGTCTACCTTCGTCACATAAAAAAAATAGTGTGGTGACAAATGTATTTTTCCTGCCGTTACTACGCGGCCTTGGCTGTATATTAATAAATGTATCAGTTAATTACACAACTTCAAACATACATATAGAGAGCCTAACACCCCCGCAAAACCCCATTGTATAAGCAGTTATTACCACTACACAAACATTTGATCAATCCACACAATACGACAAACAAACCATGTTGAACTACCTAGTGATAGAGATTAATTTATAATATAGACCGTTAACTAGGAATTTACATAAATGAATCATTCAATCTCACGATTAACTATTAAGGCTTGTGTTGTGGGTAGGTACTAAGCGACGATATATTTATATGAAAGATAGATATATGTAGAAACTTAAATACGTAGAATTCAATACACAAATTAATATCATCGCTGGAATTTGAGGTTATAACCTTGACATTGAAAGTTAATCTTGAAATAATCGATATTTTCTCACCCAGCGAGTATAACCTGAAGCGCTGCTATCTTTGCTATTTGTGTCAAAAAAATAGTAATCGATAAAGTTTGAAGACTGTTATAGAATAAGTCTTACCTACAGCTAATTGCATTACATTATTCAAGAAGTTATGAATTTATTATTATTTATTGCGACCTTAGTTTTTGTTATAAATGGATATTCATAAATACCACCACGATTTTTACTAAGGAAGTTATAGGAAGTGGTAAAATAATACCTGTGTATTATTTATTATTGCACGTACTTAGTTATCTGTATTTTTTACCATGCATTTAGCATCAGTAACCTCCATCATCTTCGTAGCTTACCTAACTTAATTTACAGCTTATAAACTAAACTTAAATAATTTAATTTATAATGTTTTGTCGTGAACAAAACATTAACAGTCTTTATTATTAGCCGTTTCTGTCGCCGGAGATGACTAATTTACCCGCCGGTAACAAGCAAATTACCATCTTTGTTTAGTTTAGCTGTGATACCGAGAGACCACTAAATTATAGCGTTAGGTAACACTACCGTTACGTTACTCTTGAACTATTTATTTAAATTTCGCTTCTTGAAGGCAAGTTTAAGTATTTAAATTTTGAAGGTTATCAATTATTTATTTATTTACCCTACTTGGTAGAGAACTACAAAAAAGTCTTATATATAGGAGTACAAAGTGCCTAGACTATAAATAATTGTATAGACGGCAAAACTCATGAAAAAGTAAAATCTCTCAATTCGTTTTACCTGTGTTTTCTCTAATGACCCTCGATATTATGGATTTTCATACCTGGAACAAGAAAAGAACGAAAAATTATAACAGAATATATTTGTTATACAAAATTTAGTAATTATAATGATAGCACTAAAATTAAATACAATACTACTACAAAATTAACTTCATCATCATTTCGTAACACAAAAACGTTACGCATATTTTAATAATTAAAATACCCATATAATGTACTCTTAAACGGATCAACACTGTTTAACTATTATTTGCTCGTTATGTTATTTCAACTAAACTGATTGACGTAACTAAAGCCCGAAGAGCTGGAGACTTCCTCGCCCTACGCGATTATTGCGATACAACGAGGAAATGCCGATAGCGTCCTCGGTATAAATGCCACAAGGGCCAATCGTATAATCCAAGCATATAAATTGTACAGTTTTGAAAATAAATGCCGATAAAATAACTACATTTAATTTAAACAAATCGATATTTTCTAATCATGAATTGATTACAGCGCCCTCTACAAATTCAACGCAACGGAGAGTTGTCGAGTTTGTGGTAGACACACGTCTTTGAGTGGCTTAAGGTTGTAGTACCTTCGAAACATTAAGTACAGATGTCGCTAGTGATTAGTTTCACTATACCATTGACTAAATTCGCTGTGATTCACGGAAGGTCGTCTGGTGTAATTGGAAGCACGTTGGACCGGCAACCCAGAGGAAGCGGGTTCGAATCCCGTGACAACCAGAGTCTTTCACAGTTGATTTTTTCTATGGTAAGCATATCTGTTACGACATTGTGGAACTACACTTAAGTTTGTCAGTCTGTATGACAAAGTGGTCTCCAACATTATGCAACTAATTGTCACCGAAACTTGGATACAGCTCAAGCCAATGTAACGTTGTTAACTCTTAGTGACGGCTTTGTCTATTAGGCTTCTCAAATTGTATCATTTACTTTAAGTAAACTTATTATATGTAGGTTTGTAGAGAATTTACTTGATTGTTATGTACTGTATGATTTATGTACTTTTGGTAATTTGTGCTAATTTTACAATACCTCTCAATTTAAAGTAATATTTTAATGATAAACGGCTCTTAATAACGTAAACTTACATTTGTCCTAACCCCGAAAGTCCTCTCAAGGAGCATTCCACGGACTGTCCCGTACAAACACGTGTTTATTCCGATAATTAGAGTCTTCTTTCGAGTTATTAGTAAATTTATATATTTTTTGTCCATTTTTGACTCCTCGGGTCACGAAAGAGAACTTCGTTGAACCTACAATTTTGAGGAAAACCGTGTTCGTACGGGAAATCGGTGGACTTTTTCATGGAATGCATCTCAACCGAACGTATGCATCATACATCATAGCCGAAAAGTACGTGAAGCTATTGAAATTAAGAACCATCCATTTTGAAAAATTAAACGTAAGTTTACGGGATTAGGACTAGATTGTGGGTAAAATATGAGTGATAATCGTGAAAGATTTAATCAATATAAGTACCAAAGAAAAAGTACCGAAGTTTACCATTGCCGAAGGCGGGATTTGAACCCAAGTCCTTAGCGGGTGATGCCTACAAAAAAAAAGTAAAACAATTTGAAATAAAACTATGAAAACGGATAAACTCGCGTATATTAATTAAATTCAACTGCGCAGGGTCGCCCGCATTACCACGAACCCTGTGAAGTGTTTGAAGCGTCGGGATGAAGTTAAATTTAATTAATGTACGCGTGTCTTTCCGTTTTCATAGTTTTATTTCATGTATAATCGTCGTGGTAATCGAAGAAAATGTTATGTAAAATAAATTTGAGCTTATCCACAAAATGTAAAATATCCTTTATACCTATATTCTATTTTGTGATTCAAATCGTCAGCCATATTTTTTCCGAAGCATTGTTTTTCCGCTCGTAAAACTCACAAAGCCCAGTTTCCGACTTCAAGTGTAGTTGTGAAGTTTAAATTGAGCAAGTCTGTACTACGCTATTCTACTTGAATGCTGGATTTCGACGCAAGGAAAGCCAGCCAGTCAGGAAGCCAGCAGCTGTACCGCGTTCTATGAAATCCGCGAATTTTGGGAATTGTTCTCTGTCATTCTAATGACGCCTTCGTTGGAGTGACGAAGACAAATCCCCGAAATTTACGAACTTCGGTGGTCGCGGTAGCTGGCCAGTTAAAATGGATTTACACGAAACGAGCAAATGCTCATTCTATCCCCCACTCTGCGAAATCGAGAAATGTACCATTATCACTCTTACCGGGCACCTAATATCTACCCGATAAACTTCAAACTTAAAATTTTTTTATTGCCACAAAAATAAAAACTTATTACTAATAAGTTAACTTATTACTAATAACTGAACTTAACTAAGCTTATTACCAAAAGGTGCATGCAGACCAAAAGAGCATTCGCTGTTCTATCCCCCTACTCTATGAAATTCGATCGTTACACGAAACGTGATTCGTTGATTTCGTAGAGTGGCGGATAGAACAGCGAATGCTCTTTTGGTCTGCACCTTAATAAGTATAAACTTAAACTTATAACAAAGTAATAATGAATTACAAATACAATTTCATTGTTTGTAACGTAAACAGTTGCAGTAAAATAAAACCCTAAGGTCACAAGCGTAGGTAGCTAGGTAGGCTGTTAAGGTAGGTTACTATGTTCATTGTAGGTAGGTGGTGTTTTATTTTATTAATATTTAATACAGAGACTATGTTTTTTCCAATGCAACACGAACAAAATTAAAGTAAGTGAAATAGACAATTTCCGCACATTTAATTTGTTTTTATCATGAAATCCAATACAAGGAAACATCCCTATCGCGTGGGTGCTTAAACCTCCCACGCTGTGACCTTCTCCCACGTTAGAGTGTTATATAGACCTTCAATATTATGTATTAATGATTCAGGCTACGATTTCCTAAGTAAATATGGGTGTAGGTTTTAATCATGACGCTAATTTATATTTTTATGGCATCCATAACTTAATCGGTACCGTAAAATCATACGACTATAGTTCACTACTATAACTATGGTCCACAAGTTCAACTCGTAACTAAGCATAAATGGAAAGCTTTTATTTTAGTTTTATCTAAAAAAATGTAATGATTAATGAGGAGACTTTGTGTAACAACGGCGTCAATAATATAATAATTACACTAAATCGAAGATATTTGACTTAGTTTTGGACCATAGTTGGGGGCTTTTGTACTATATTTGGGTAGTTTTACGGTAGTATAATTCATCATCATCATCATCATCATCATCAGCCTTTGATAGTCCACTGCTGGACGCAAGCCTCTCCTATTAAGCGTATAAACGCATTAGGAGGTAAATGCCCATAATCGCCACGCTGGGCAAGCGGATTGGCGATCGCAGTAATGTGTCCACTATGATGACGCTGCTGCCCATCATCAATCTTTTATCAAATAATGGTCAGTGACACTTCAATCCCTTAGTCGACTCTTACGAAACCCGCAGGAGGAGTTGGGGTGGTGACAAAATATGTATTCTTACTGCCGTCACCACACGGCTAGTAGTATAATTATCGTATTAAAATATTATCGAACCGGGTTACTCACGTATTTAAGTCGATGATTGCTCGGCATGTTTCGACCGACATGTTTATTAGTAGGTATATTTAAACTTTCACGATTATCACTCATATTTTAGTGACAAACGGGTTTTGATCGCGTAAACTTTTTAATATTATCTTAAAGTTTTGGGCAGTCTGCCTGCGATGGTTGTAACGTCATACCCGAAACGTCAGGATAATATTAAACTTAAATTCACACAAATAAGATGCGTTTGTCGTTCAAATATGGAATGTCAGACCGGTTTACTGTTAATGTAACTTACATTATTACATAAATTTGTGGGAAACGTTTTATGATATTATTTATTTACTTTTCCAAGACTAGCATTGTACCGAGGAGAAGTTTCATAAGTTGCGAAACTTGCATAGAGAATGTTCTCGGGAAACTCAATTTAACAAATAATAATAGTTATATAGCTTATGGCTTATGATATTTACTGCCTTGTTTACTTCTTGACGATTTAAAATACTTATTTATAACACATTTATTTTTTATAAGTTCTCATGGAAACATTCTCAATGAGAGGTTAATCTTAAATTCTCATGAAATTTCTCTGAAATTTCCGAGTACCTATATTTTTTTTTTTTGGAGGGAAAATCATTTATTAACAAAAATATAGTAACAAAGGATAAATTAATTGTTATCACGCAAGCACTGATGGAGATATTAGGTACTCTAGTCAGGTAGAGGAAAGATTTGGTAGGGCTGCGCCATCTTTTAGGCCAAAGAAGTTTTTGAAGGAGTTAAATTTGTGGCGCGTACCCCGAATACACATGCTTGTAGCACGGAGTATGGAAATTATAATTTTCGATCTAAGCCAGCCCATTACTACGCTGAGGGATCTGTCCCAACGATCAGCGATTGCTTCGCCGAGATGTTTCACGAAAGCGGACATCTGAGGTGCGAATATCCCATCCACGGATGTTACAAGGGGAGTAAATGTCGCATGCCGTTTTTCACAAGAGTTCAAATATTTTCGTTTCTTTTCCTCTTCGGCGGATTTAAGTACGGCTGCTACCGGACGTGAGATGTAAGAGGGAGCGTCAGTGTCTACGACACGGATATCAAATAACGCCTCCCTCTGTGCATCCCAAACGCCCCGGCAGCAAAGGTCTCCCCGAAGTCCGCAGTCACCTTCCGTGATGAGGGGTTCTTTGACTACATTCCCCCAGGCGTGCTGACATAGCTCACAAAATAGGTCCCGGATTTCGTTGTGACGGCGTGTAATTAATCCGCCAGTTTTACAGCAGAGAGCGTGGTCCACGTCAAAAACATCATTGCCGCAGCCGTCACATGATTTAGGCATGGAGATAGGTGTTCTGTGGTATCTTAGTGCCAATGCATCTCTGAATTCCATTGGGGATAGGTCAAAGTGGTCTTTTCTTGTAGGGATAACCGAGAGCCAAGTAGACGATTTAGTTTTAGTTTTCGTGAAAATTGAACGTTCGACTGCTCGTTTTTTGTTAGGAGAAAGTTTGTTTAAAATAGAGTCCAAAGTTACATCATCTTGAGAATTTTTAATTTTCCGGCATTCCTTTCTTGAATGTGCGAGGGACATGTGATGTTGAGTGAGGTCTAGTTCATTATTTTCAATTAAGGCGGATGAGAGGATTGAACAGCCATTTTTGGAGGATTCATAATTTAAGTTTGTCATTTTAGAAAGTGCGGGGATGGCTAGACCGCCTTTGTGTACAGGTAAAGAAAATAAGTCCGCTTCTAGTGAAGTTATCTCACCACCTAGTAGGTTTGGTAGAAAACTGGTGTGTAAAATATTTGTTAAACAATCAAAGGATAGATTAGCATTTTCTAATACTCTTAGTAGAAAAGTCCATTTGAATTGAGCGGCTTTAGTGAGAACGGTATAGGCAGCTTGTGGCATAATAGTAGTAATTTAGTAATTTAGTAATTTCATATAAAGTGGGTTTACACCAAACGAGCGATATTCCCGTAATTTTAAGAATGTTCTGAAACTTGTACATTGCTATCCAAGACTCTCAAATGGACATTGTTTTATTTATAGACATTAAAATAAAACAAAAAGTATTGACATTTGTAAATCCCTTCATTCATCACAGAATCGTAAGACTCGCCAAATCCGCGTTTATCGACATCGCGTTTATTTCTTTCGCATTCCCTATAAGCCGCGGATTCACGTTTTCGATACTTTCTAATGGTTTTGTTTGTAGATTTTACGAGAGTTCTTGTTTTAGAATTCGGATCCTGTTTTATTTTTGCAAAAAAATCCACACGTTTTTATGGTTTGTAGCAAAATATATTAGAAAGATACGGGATGCCAATGATGCCATCGAAGGTACCGCTGGAGCCATAGTAAAGGCGCGACAAAGGATAGTTTACACCGGGTGCCCCAGAGATGGCCCCGTCGGCGAGTTAGATCGCACTATCGTTTGTCTGCCCGAGAATCATGACCCGTGGCTTTGTTAACCGATTTAGTTCGTACTTCCTAGGGGTCAATATTGCGCACGCTTAAAGCGTTCACCTTAGTTGAGCCTTCTAAGCGTCTCGGTATTGGTAGATAGCTATTGTCAACTGTGTTCGGGTACTTCAACCCCGTTTGGATGCCCCTGCACAGTAGCAGTGTTTTCGTGTGTCTAGTGTAACAGTTTAGCGTAAAGTCAATATAAGTTAATTTACTTAACAGTCGCGGTTTTGATTTCGTTTTCCCGCTCCCCGCCTTACAGGTTTTTATTCTTTAGTAATTTCATATAAAGTGGGTTTACACCAAACGAGCGAATGCTCATTCTATCCCTCACTCAATCATCAACGAATTTCGACGAATTACGTTTTGTGTAACGAACGAATTTCGTAGATTGGGGATAGAATGAGCATTCGCTCGTTTGGTCTAAATCCACCTTATCATTATAGTCCAAGAGCTAGTGAACCCTGGGAGTAACATTGCTAAGGGCGTGCGAGTGAGAGGTCCAACTGTCCCCTCGCCTGTCACGGACTTATGCTGTTCAAAACCGCCTGGCATTGTACATACTTACTCTGAGACGTATATTTGAAGACATATAAAATTTTTGAGGAGGTATACAGGATGAAGTTTATTTTAAGTCATCAACTGTGCGTTTTCTAATTGATCTGTCATATACTTCTGCTTATTGTAATCATCTGTCATTTTTTAAATATACTTTATCCTATTAAATTTTCAAACTTACAGAAACAAGTTTTGAAACCCCATTTACTTAACAGTTCAAAAATAAAGGGGCTGATGACGTGCAGGGCTGACGCCTGCCAGGTCATGGCTATTGGTCTTAGAATGCCTGTTTGCGTCCTTAACTAAGTTCATACTACTGTTTACTCAATTTGTCGTTAGATGGCGCTGTACCGTGCACGAAACACGCTAACGACATTTCAATGTGACTGGTATATAAGGGTGGGGGATTTGTTATAATATATTGGCTTTATTTGTGAGATTGGTTGTTTTATTATACATTCATTCGCATCTAAAGAACGCCCTTTTTGAAAGTGTTAGGGGTACATACAATGCCATAAATCGTAAGTATACAAATTTCTAACCTTACAGGGAGACCGTTACTCCCAGGGTTCACTGGCTCTCCAGCTATTACGACGAGTCTAACGATCACAAATTTGACGGTCCGAAATCATCGGCAGGCCTAGCTTATATCCTATTCTGCAAACGTATACGATAAGTTATCAGTCACGTGACCACAATAATGTATGAAAATGGTCACGTGACGTAAGGATAAAAATAATCACGTAAGGATTAAAAATAATCAAGTTTCGAGCTGGGTTCACGTATTTTTTTTTACGAGTTGCCAATCGAAGTTTAGACTATAATGAGGCTGCAAAATCGCTTGTAATACAATAAAATATTTTCACCTATCTAACCGATGAGATAGAAATAGAATAATTAACATTATAATTATACATATGTCGTAGTTCAATTTAACTGCTCCTTGAAGTCGAAATTTACGAGCGAAGTAAAAACTAGAGCAAGTGGCGAACTTTGGTAGTTCCAGTTGGATATTATAACTTAAGTTGTGGGACAAGCGATAAGCTCTTAAGGCCCGGCCACGACATTGGTCTAAGGCGACCAGCGGCGAGCGAATCCATGAGTTGGATCGGGATGCCGATATGGGTACTCTCGCACGTATGGTTTTCCGCTAAGCCGGTCGCCTAAGACCAATGTCGTGGCCGCGGCATTAGAGGAGGCGTAGTCAATTTTTACTTTGATTCATCATCATCATCATCATTATCAGCCTATGTTAGTCCACTGCTGGACGTAGGCCTCCCCTATTAGAGGTAAATGCCCATAATCGCCACGCTGGGCAAGCGGATTGGCGATCGCAGTAATGTGTCCACAATTTTTACTTTGATTGGAATTGATAAAATATACCTAACGGCTTATTTGACTTTGCCTACAAAGCAGAAGGTTTCAGGAAGGTAGCAGAAAGGAAATGTGTGTGTGTGTGTGTGTGTGTGTAGGGAATGGTCACGACGATGCTGCTGCCAACTGGGTCGCGTTTTATAGTTACATTTTACAATTTCGCTGTTTGTCTTTCTAACGCACGCACATATTAGCTAGAAAGAGAGGCAAACAGCAAAATTGTAAAATGAAACTTTATAAACCCGATCCTGGTCTCGACAATTGGATTGCTTGAGTGCTTACGCTGACGTAACGTGACTAATTACTAGAAAATTTAATATTTCTGTTTGAGCAACTGCTTTCTTGTTATCACATCCCCTTGTATGGTAAATTATATTGACAATACATGGCTAGCTTTAAAGAGATTTTGACGTTCCGTCATGTTTTAACCCCCTAACGTGGTTAAAACATGACGTTCATTGTTACATGACCAGTATCTACATTTACTAACTTTTATCATTTTTAAAGTTAAAAAAAGATATAAGAAAAGTTGGACTGCTGTCAGAAATGACTTATATATTTTAGAATTATAACTAACGTGAGACTCAAACATATTTAAATATTTATCACAAAAGACTAATAAAACAAAACTTAAAGACTTATATATTTCTTAAGTTTCCCGCGTATTGTCTCTTTGGTCTTTTAGTGCTGCCACCTATGTTTCGTGCACTTTCCCTATGGACTTTGAAACAGTTTCCAGCCAGCCGCTTTTCGCTTGTGAATTGTCTTTGGTTGAATGATAATAAATTGAAGGGCTGAAGTTTACGTGAGGGACTTACGGATGACCGTTCTGCCTACTCGTAAATTGTTCGTAGTTTTGCATTGCGACTTATCATTTGTATCTTTAATCATGTGTGAAAATGTAATATCGTCCTATTACTACAAACACCAGCTATTTTCACAAATCAGGTTTTGACAGAATCAATTTAATTATCATGATAGTTAAATCCATTATCGAATAACATAATACGTGCACATAGCTGGTATTTGCAGTAACAGGACGATATGTCGTCGATTCTGATAACAAATCTCGTATCTTGTTGCACTTAACCAAACTGAAACACATCGACTTTTAATAATTTTATATGAAGCATTCCTATTTTGTTACCTAAAATGTATAGGGATATGGTAATAAAAAGAAGCGTTTCATACAACTTTCGGACATTTTGGAAAATGTAGTGGATCTTGCTCGGCATCGTTGACTCTTCCAGCCTAGCGTTTTTTATCGATATCGAAGACGTGATCCAAATGTACGGTTAGTTCTAATAATATGTATACGATTTTGATACATATTATTAGAACTAACCGCTTCCCTTGACAAACGTTCTGAAATGTATACATAATATTATTAGACGTGACTGTACAAACTTTATGAGAAATGCTCAGGTAGGGTCACTGCTTCTGAGCTACGGAGACCATCAAATACTATTTGATGATAATCGCTCCCGCTTATAACCGCCCGCTCGTCGCTTATGGCTTACCCTAGCTTGTCGACATAACGTCTACGAAGACCATCAAATACCGTTTGACGATAACGCTCCCGCTTATAACCGCCCGCTCGTCTCTTATGACATGCCCTAACTTGTCGATGTAACGTTCTACGAAGACCGTCAAGTACTGTTTGATGATAACCGCTCCCGCTTATGACCGCCCGCTCGCCGCTCATGACTTGCCCCAGCCTGTCGACGTAACGCTAAAGTTCTCCACGTGAGCTGTTTAAGAGATGCCTCGGACGTGTTTATTGCGTCCTGCGCTATTTATTGCTCCTTATTGAAGTTTTATTGCTGTACTTAGATTACTTGACATCTTAAACTTGTACTTTTTAAGTTTTACTTTTATACGGTGTTTATTGACGGCGGTAAGGATTTTAAGCACAAAATATGTATACTCCGTATATGAGGAGCTTTTACAAGAAATACAGAAAGCTGTATATTTCTTGAAAAAGTTTGCTGGTTGAAAGACCTCGTGCAAGGTCCGCCCGGATAGCTACCACCGTCTTACCCGTTAACCTGCCGCTAAATAGTTAGTAGTGTCAGTACTGTGTTCTGGTTTGGGGGTAAGATAGCCGGTGTAATTACTGGCATAGAGGCAATCCATCTAAGTCCTCAGCGCCAATGCGCTGCATACCCTGAGGATTTAGATGGATTCCCTCTATCTATGCCAGTAATGTGCCGTGTGGTGACGGCAGTAAGAATACATTAATTGTCACCGCCCCAACTCCTCCTGCGGGTGTCGTAAGAGTCGACTAAGGGATTGAAGTGTCAGTGATCATTATCTGATAAAAGATTGATGATGGGCAGCAGCATCATCATAATGGAATGGACACATCACTGCGATCGCCAATCCGCTTGCCCAGCGTGGCGATTATGAGCATTTACCTCCTAATGCGTCTATACGCATTGTTAATAGGAGAGACCTACGTCCAGCAGTGGACTATCATAGACTGAAGGTGTATGTATGATATATGTATGTATGCCAGTAATTACACCGGCTATCTTACCCCCAAACCGAAACACAGCAGTGCAAACTGCTATTTAGCGGCAGGTTAACGGGTAAGACGGTGGTACCTATCCGGCCGGACCCTGCACGAGGTCCTACCACCAGCAAAAGTACTTTACACTTTCAAATATAAGTAGTCAAATTAAGTACCTACATTTTCAAAATTCTGTGCGTGAAGATTTCTTCTTTGGCAGTTCAAACAGGTAATAATTAAGTAGGTATAATATCCGTAGTAGGCCGTGTGGTGACGGCAATAAGAATACATTTGTCACCAACCCAACTCTTCCCACGGGTGTCGTAAGAGTCGACTAAGGGATTGAAGTGTCACTGACCATTACTGATGATGGGCAGCAGCGTCATCATAGTGGACACATTACTGCGATCGCCAATCCGCTTGCCCAGCGTGGCAATTATCGGCATTTACCTCCTAATGCGTCCATACGCATAGTTAAAAGGAGAGGCCTACGTCCAGCAGTGGACTATCATAGGCTGATGATGTGATAATATCCGCATACATATGCAAATATTAGTAGGTAATGTACTTAAATATGAGTAAAATACTCAATTTCATATAAATATCCAGCAAAAAAGCATCTTTATACATATAACCTTCAATAATAAATGTTCGCTTTTTCGTCACTTTTTCAGTGAAACTGTTAAATATTCAACTCGCGTACTTACACGGTTACAGGAATCTCGCATTAAGAGCTAAACGTGAAAAATAAATACATTCAGATGCCCCATTCTAAATATACAATGATTTACTTTATTGTCATTGATTTGATACTACAATTAATATACCTACTAACGGTGCTTAAACGCGTAATTAGTACATTTCGATGCTAGTGCGGAAGGTATGTCATTATTTGAAGATCGACATTTCCGCGCGTGCATCGATCGACGTTTATCAATACAGTTGCGAAAAATTAAAATATGATAAACAGAATAGACAGTAGTTAAGTTATGACTTAACTGCGCCACCCGCATCCAGCGGACTCCTACGACCTTCACCAGGATAATATTAAAACGTAAATTTACGCGAAAATATGAGCGATAATCGAGAAAGTTTCAGACTATCTATTTAATAAGTTTATTACACTAGTCCGCAGCAGAACCAAAGTAACCGAAATAGCTCTCCGAATCGCTAAACTGAAGTGGCAGTGGGCGGGGCACATTGCGCGTAGAACCGATGGCCGTTGGGGCGGGTAGGTTCTCGACGGCCACGTACCGGAAGGCGTAGCGTGGTTAGGCCCCCCCCCCCACAAGGTGGACCGATGACCTGGTGAAGGTCGCAGGAGTCCGCTGGATGCGGATGGCGCAGGACTGGTCGTTGTGGCAATCTTTGGGGGAGGCCTATGTTCAGCAGTGGACGTCTTACGGCTGATATGATGATAATGATGATTAAACTAGTCAGTTTTTTTAGAATTATAACTATTATAAGTAGCCTAAAGGTGCGTTTAAACCAAAAGAGCATTTGCTGTTCTAGCGCCCGTTCTACGAAATCAACCAATCACGTTTTGTATACCGATCGAATTTCGTAGAGTGGGAGGTTAGAACAGCGAATGCTCTTTTAGTTAGAACACACCTTAAGATATACTTTACCATAGAAAATCTCAGAACCATCCATCAAAGTCAAATTGCGTTTAACTTCATAACAAAAAGAAATAACTTTCACTACTAACGTAATATCTAAATATGTGCTTTAACGCGATGAAAATAGAGGCTTGCTCAGGATGCTTAGACAAGTTGCCAATCGCTAACGCTTAATCGTCAATCGTAAACGAAAGGCAGCAATCTTTGTCGCACTAATATGAAAGTGTGATAGAGAGGGAAAACTACGATACGCCACTAAGCGTTAGCGATTGACAACTTGTCTAAGCATCCAGATATTTTTGAGCACCTCGGTCGCTCGATATACAGTGTGTGTCTACGATACTGGCTTTTACTGACACCGAGGAATGCATGCAGATTTCTAGCCAAACCGTGAACGTTATTCGATTCAAAATGCTAATTTTAAAAGTAATTAACTTTCTAAGAAAAGTTAATTGAGAAGCAATGTACTTCAAAATGGATCGTTAATTTGCCCTTCACAATGACAGATCGCAGCCACTCACAACGTTTGACAACTAAGCAGTACACGCGTTACATTGATCGTTCGGAGGAAATAAAATTAATTGTACGGTCAATTTAATTATTTGTCAAATGTTAATACTTGAAAACGATTGCTAGTAAAGGTGCGTTTAAACTAAAAGAGCATTCGCTGTTCTAGCGCCCGTTCTACGAAATCAACCAATCACGTTTTGTGTACCGATCGAATTTCGTTACGCACCTTAATGCGTATTATTACCCATTTTCGTAAAAGCCCAGGTCGTAGACACACACTGTATCTGATGGTTGCTTTAATTGTAGCCCTACCATGCAAGTATCGGTAACGTTAGGTTTTACTCGATACGTAAAGCCCATCGCGCTCACTCCAATATGTCAAAGTGCGAGCGCGATAGAATAATAAATAAATAAAATAAATATCTTGGGACATTCTGCACAAAGCGACCTAGTCCCACGGTAAGCTCAATTAAGGCTTGTGATGTGGGTACCAGGCGACAATATATATAATATTCATATTCATTTATTGATAATAGTGTTACATAATACATGTCAAAGTTCAAATTATAAGATTTCAAAATTATCATCATCATCATCATTATCAGCCTATCGCAGTCCACTGCTGAACATAGGCCTCCCCAATTTCACGCCACCGTTCTCGATCTTCGGCTGCTCGCATCCAGCTCCTGCCAGCCATCCCGCGCAAATCGTCACTTGCCTGAGGGCGTCCTACACTACGCTTGCCGTGACGCGGTTTCCACTGAAGAACTCGTTTACCCCAACGGTTGTCGGTTCTACGGCTAATATGACCAACCCACTGCCACTTCAGCTTGCTAATACGGTGGGCTATGTCGATCACTTTGGTTCTCTGCCGGATAACCTCATTTCTGATTCGATCCCGCAGCAACCTTGAACTTGTGGACCAGCCGTACCGTCAGTGTCCACGTTTCGGCTCCGTACGTCAAGACGGGTAGGACGCACTGATTGAAGACTTTTGTCTTCAGACACTGTGGGATCGACGATATGAAGATTCGACGTAGCTTCCCAAATGCTGCCCAACCTAGCTGAATTCTTCTATTCACCTCATTCTCGAAGTTGTTTCTACCCATCTGCAATGTTTGCCCGAGGTATACATACATATTTTTGAACAACTTCGAGAACGGTGCCGTGTACTGCGATCGGTTCCGGTAGTACATGTTCATTGAACATAACCTTGGTTTTGTCCAAGTTCATCCATAGGCCGATGCGTATAGAAGAGTCAGCCAGGTCGTTCAGCATCTGTTGTAGGTCCTGCAGCGTTTCTGCCACGATGACGATATCATCAGCGAATCGCAAGTGAGAGATGTACTCGCCATTCATGTTGATGCCACGCCCTTTCCAGCTCAACGTCTTAAACATGTCCTCCATTGCATTTGAGAACAATTTCGGGGAGATCACGTCCCCTTGTCTCACGCCTCTATGCAATGGTATAGGATTTGTTTGCTGATTCTGTACTTGGACGGACATGGTGGCGGCCTCGTATAGACATCTGTAATAATGTATCGCCAATCAACTTGACATCGCTGCAAGGACTCCAGACCAGACCAGATCTCAATAGAGTCAAAGGCCTTCTCATGGTCCACAAATGCTAGACACAGGGGCTGATTATACTCTTCGATCTTCTGTATAATCTGCCGCACTGTGTGGATGTGGTGCCGTATCCGCTCCGAAATCCAGCCTGTTCTGGAGGTTGGAATTCGTCGAATCTCCGCGCAAGACGGTTCGTGATCACTCTTGAGAACAGCTTATAAGACATGGCTTAGAAGAGAAATGGGTCGATAGTTCTTCATCAGGGTTTTGTCTCCTTTTTTGAAGAACAGGACAACCACACTTGTACTCCATGCCTCCGGAGTTCTCCCTTCGAATAAGACGGCGTTAAAAAGCGTTTGGAGCTCCCTCAATACGGGTTTACCTCCTGCTTTTAACAACTCTGTTTTAACGCCATCTTCTCCAGGGGCTTTTCCGTTTTTAAGCTGCCCAAAAGCCAAAAAGGTCTTCGGTGTAGTGGCGTATCAAAGTGGTTCTAGAATCCTCATTTTCGGGATCAGGTCGAGAATCAAAAAAATCATTCTAACTTAATACTACATACACATACATGTAATATAGATTATTATAGATAGATATATATTAGATACTTATAAAAATACAAAGACAGCCATGACCAAGAAACAAATATTTGTGATAATTAAATAGACAAATAATGCCCTCTCCGGGATTCGAACCAGGAACCTCCAGCTTCGTAGGCAGGCGCACTACTAGGCTACGGAGGCTGATAATGATGAATGATGATGCAAAATGCATTACGTATCGAGTAAAACCTAAGGTATCCTGTACTTTACTCTTGGTACGGCTGTAGATTGAAAGAGGAAGTTCGGGTAAGTTGTTACGCGCCATGTATTTTTATGGCCGGAAGAGAAATATGGATGATATTAAGCTTTTAATGAGCTTTTATGAGAACTAGGGAACCTAGAAACTGTGAAATTAAGAGAAAATATATATTTTGAGCTGGATTGTAATTAGAACTTTACAAAGTGGTCTCAATTTGAATTTATGCTGCTGCCCATCATCATCATCATCATCATATTGTTAAATTTATTGTTGTTCCTTCTTTTTTCTGTAAACTTCTTTATGTGCCGTAAAATTATATACAGGGTGGAAATTCTTTTTGGGTCAGTGAGGGCAGCTACCAGATCCAGAGTAGCTACGCGAAAATCGTCTTAGAAGACTTTCCCTCGATTTTAAATGAATGAAGATTGTTGTTTACAGATTTTGGGAAAAACATAATAATATAGGGTGCGAGAAAACGGTAATTTTAGACAAACTTTTTTTTAATTCTAATCAATCCTGTGTCTGTTAAGGATCAAAAGCTTATATGAGATCAAAAAAAAATATCGGCTAGAAAAGCCGCAAATTAGGAATTAAAATTCCCATACAAATTGTATGTACCATTATGATTGGACTGTTAGTGACACTTCAATCCCTAAGTCGACTCTTAGACCACGGAAAGAGATGGGGTGGTGACACTGGTGACAAATGTATTCTTACTGCCATCAAGGCCCCAATTTCACAACATTGACAAGTCCTACAATTGTAAATCTACGGTTTCTCCAATAGGGAGCGACTATAGGCTACAGTTACCGCTTACCATCGGAAGGGCCGTGCGTTTGTTTGCCACCAGCATAAAAATTAGTGCAGGAACTTTAATAAATCAGCAGTAAATAGCTACTTTTATGCGAAGCAAAATTACAATTGTCACAAAAATCACGACAATTGTAGCGAAATTCCGACATAAGCCGAACCTCATGTCAAGAATGAATGAAAATTGTACTAATTAAACCTTGCGACAATTGTCACGGGTTTCGGAAAATAAAAAGTAGTTTATTAACGATATAATAACGTTATTAGTAATAATTTAATGTTGGAGGCAAACAAGCACATGGACCGTCCGACAGTAAGCGGTAGCCGTAGCCTACGGAGGCCTGTGACGTCAGTAACAGTGATATTTTACAATTGTCACAATTGTAATTATGGTGAAATAGGCCACAGGCGGCCAGGAATATTTAGTAATACTTACCTACCAACTTGTTTTTCTTGGAAATCAAACTTTAAATGACTCTTTTATTCTAACTGGGCATTTTCAAGTTTAGAGACACCCAATTAGCGTGAGATTAAAAACCTTAATTGCAGTCAGGTTTGTAACGACAATTAAGTAAGATATCTTTAAGTAAGTATTTAAACTTGATCGGCGGTTTTTAGATCATGATATTGCTAATTGTTAATAAAATTAACACCAAAACCGATTATCATTGAAATTTTGAACTTAATTATCGTTACAAACCTGACTGAAACTAAGGTTTTTTTTTTATTTGATAAATAGGGGCACCCATAATAATTAGGTGTCCCTAAAAGTGAAAAAGTTTAACTACTAAAAAGACAAAATGCCTACTCCTAGCAACTTGACAGTAACAGATTTACATTGTACACCACCTTCATTTACAAACAAACAAAATGACAACCTTTTCACATCAAATGAAATAAAATCTAAAGCTAAAAAACTCAAACTAAAGCAACAAAACGCCATGACAGGGCATTCAGCCATTTTAATTACATCGCGCAAAGGATCTTACATTCGTTCACTCATTCATTCATTCACTCGTTCCTTTCATTCACTCAAACTGTAATTGCTCGCGTCATTTTACTCGTTGCTGTGTCTTTGTGAGATAAATGAGTGTCAAAATTCCGAATGACAAATGGTTACTTGTGCAAACTTTGTTAATTATTTTTGCTTTGTTAGCTGTTTTGAAAGAGATAGGACGGAATTGTACGTTTAATGTTTAACAGTCTACTTTCCATACATAAAACAACTGTGACTTATTAAGACTCGATTTCAGCAAACTTTTAGTCGAAGAATAATTCTTATAGGTATCGGCACGAGAGTAGACGTGAATGATTAATTGACACATCCTAATGAAGCACTAATTGCAAAAAATGTAGTGAATGAATGAATGACTTGCGTCAAAATATTGAAGCAAATCCCCTGAACAAACTTTTTGGTCAATCTTGCAGTTGAAATTGGGTTTGCTGTCAGTACGAAACAAGAACACTAATTTCAAATTCCCCGTGTGTTTACATGACATGTTGATGTGTGCGTGACCTCAACTCTCGTCCTATACCCATCTGAATCCCTAGTGTCAAATTTACTAGGTATGTAGTTTTGATATTACTATTGGAGAGTACCTAAGCATTATTTTTCGAATAAAATTTTGATGGAATCAAGCCCGAGTCATTCATTTCATTACACAATAATATTACTATACGAAAATGTGTGTATCTGTATAATTTTGAATATCTATTTGTGCTAAGTTAATAATAAAAACTTTTCAGCTTGATAGTTTTTTTCACGCACTAGTCTGAGAAGTAGCTAATTTGCAGAGTCAAGTGTACAGAAAATTGTCGTACGATACACGTGCGAAATGGAAATTTGTAACTCGTGTCGATTTAAAGCACCTGTCCTTCCGGTCCTGTTTGAATTTTGTGCCACTCTTTTCGAACTCCCTTCGCACTTGTATCGTAATGTACTATTATTTCGTATAGAAATCGTCCTAGATTTTCAGTACAGGTTGTACTTATTAAGTCGCTTGCCTATTTAGCACCTACCCACAACGCCTTAATTAAAATGTTCACATCTTATTTGTTTATTTATTTTATAAGAATCAACACTAAAGTATCTTTACTAAACATAAACATTATCAAGTTGAAACTCCAAAGCCTCCACAAGGCGTATAATTAACAGTATCAAACCCCTCGCTCGCTCGCGCTGCGCAACCGCAAACGCGACGCGTGAACGCGGTCCCAATTTAATTTGGCCGCGGTTTTGCGAGTCGACTGTACTGCGGGAACAAGTAGAAATATATAATATAGAAGACTCACTATATAAGGGGTGATTTTTTTTATTCACCGGCCAAATTTTAGAGCGTTAATTTTGATGTCAAATAAATAAATATAAATATCTTGGGACATCTTACACACATCAACCTAGTCCCACGGTAAGCTCAATTAAGGCTTGTAGTGTGGGTACCAGGCGACGATATATATAATAGATAGATACGTATAGATATTTAGGTACCTACATAGACAGCCATGACCAAGGAACAAATATTTGTGTTAAATAAATACACAAAGAATGCCCTCGCCGGGATTCAAACCCGGAACCGCTTCGTAGGCAGGGTCACTGCCAACTAGGCTACAGAGGCTGACAATGGAAGAACTTTTACTGTGGGACTGACATCCGATTCGAGAAAAAAAAATGTTCCATAAATTTTCGCCTACTTAATATCTCAGGCTTTGTATTGAACATCAGATTTGTCACAAATATTTGTTCCTTGGTCATGGCTGTCTCTGTATTTAAGTATCAATACGTATCTATCTGTTATACAGGGTGTTACACGAGCCACTGAAAACCTTGAACGGGGTTATTTTGTAGGCTATACTGAACAACTTTTACTATGGGGCCAATCACGAAATCTAAAAAAAAAATTGTCTTTTTCATACATTTTGACCGATCGATCATGACATTTTGTATGAAAGAGCCAAATTTTTTTTTGAGATTTCTGGGTTAGCTCCATAGTAAAAGTTGTTCAGTATAACCTACGAAATCACCTCGTTCAAGGTTTTCAGTGGCTGCCACACGTTGTATATCGTCGCTTGGTACCCACATCACAAGCTTTAATTGAGCTTACCGCGGGGTAGGTCGATTTGTGTAAAATGGCCAAAGATAATTTATTCATTTATTATTTAATTATATGTATACATTTGCTTCAGACATAAGTACATACCTTTATTTAGTTTTCTCATTCTAAGGTTAATAACAAAGTAAATTAACTATTACTTATTCAAGTAACTACTCATGAATGACTAAGAGCAAATAAAACGGATTAACGTAGTAAAAACAACAATAATAAAAGTAATATTTCTTTGACTTCATCTGAGAGCTCAAAGTTTGTAAATATGCATGAAACGTGAAAAGCCACTGACCTTTCTCAAATTACTTATCTTTTTAACCGACTTCAAAAAAGGAGGAGGTTCTCAATTCAACTGTTTTTTTGTTGTATGTATATTACCCGATATCTGCGAGAATCGTGAACCGATTTGATTTTTTTTTTGTATTCTAACGTGTATAGCCCCGAGATGGTCCCGTTGGCACCAAGTTGGGGTCTGATGATGGGATGTTGGAGAAATCGAGGGATCTCTTCAAATGTGATGGGTTCTTTTGGTAATTTTAATTCATTTACAAACATTTGCATTCAGAAAGTAGGATTTGATGATAGGAAACCAATGATGGAAACAAATCGGGGATCTTGGAGAAATCGGTTGAAGTCGGTTTTTAATTTTTTTAATTTGGTGATTATATTCTTTATACATTTCATTTGTGAAGCGCTGGTGGCCTAGCGGTTAGAACGTTAGACTCTCAATCTGACAGTCTCGGGTTCGCACCCCGACTCGTACCGATGAGTTTTCCGAAACTTTTGTACGAAGCGTCGTTTGATATTTGAGTCAAAATTCTTTTCGTTGCCTTATTTTGTGTCCCTAAAAAACGTGACACAGTTGTGATTTTTGTATGAGATGATGTTCTGTTTCCAATTTTTCATGTGTGGAAAAAGACCTAGCGTGAAAAAGAAAAAATACAAGTGCACCGGATTTTTTAAATACTGATTCGAAACAGCAACTAAAAGCGTGTCAGAGTGGTATGAAACAAGACAAAGGTCAGAATTCTTTTCGTTGTCTTATTTTGTGTCCCTAAAAAACGTGACACAGTTGTGATTTTTGTACGAGATGATGTTTTGTTTACGATTTTTTATATGTGGATTAAAATCTAGCGTGAAAAAGAAATACAACTGCACCGGATTTTTTTATATACTGAGTCGAGACAGCAACTAGAAGCGTGACAGAGTGGTATGAAACAAGACAACGAAAAGAATTTAGATCCATTTACCAGTCGCTTTTCGGTGAAGGAAAACATCGTAAGGAAGCCTGAACAGTGAACACATCGGCGAAGAAATTCAAAGATGTATGTGAAGTACTATCAAGTACATGCGGCGTTTGGGGTTGAAACACTGGGGCCGTGGGGGCCAAGTGCGCGTCGCCTCTATAAGGACATTTCCAAGCGCCTTATAGAGGCGTCGGGTGACCAGAGGGCTGGCCAGTATTTCGCGCAAAGACTCAGCATAGCAGTCCAGCGCGGCAATGCGGCCAGCCTTCTGGGCACTCTACCTCCCCAGCAAGACCTGGGGCAATTTTTTTATTTTTAATTTATTTTTATTGTCTTAGTACTTTATTCTTGTGTTTTTAGAAATAAAAAAAATACATATAAGTACTATCAAATGTTCTTAAATCAAATATTCATCTAGTAGGTGGACGTTCTACACTGCGTTTGCCAAACCGTGATCTCCACTCGAGCACTTATGGAAATAGTCATGTGACTTTTCGTCATCTGTCATTCTCATCTTACTTTTTTATCGCTTAGTAATCGTTATCAACGTGAGGTATTGGTGGCAAAGTATGGTTGACAGAAAAAATAAATACACGATTATTTTTTCAATTATTAATATTTGAAAAATGAAAGTAATTCTAATTATAATAATTAATTACCTACATACAAATCTTTCAATCACTTCTTCAAATTACACTCTGATGAAACGCCTAAAAATTATAAAACAGTTTCAGCTATCAAACATGCACGTCAAATTGAAAAATCCATTAAACATAATACATTTAACACCGATCTTACTCCACTTGAAATAGTTAAGTACTTGAATATTCATTAAGTTTAAAATAAAGATTTTGCAAAATGTCTTCTAAATTACTATTGTGTGACATAAATTAATGACATTTCTTTTTTTAAAGTAGAATACAGTTTTTTAAATTGTATTTGTAGTATGTGGCTTAAAAGGTGAGTACTATCTTATTTTTGAGTAACAATAAAAATAGAATTTTCAAATTTGTTACTTTTTCTGTCAACCATAGTCATTGCCACGGAAAGTGCACGTTGATAACGATCACTATAGGTGCATGCAGACCAAAAGAGCATTCGCTGTTCTATCCCCCACTCTACGAAATCAACGAATCACGTTTCGTGTAACGATCGAATTTCGTAGAGTAGGAGGATATAACAGCGAATGCTCTTTTGGTCTGCATGCACCTTATAACGATAGCAGAATGGGATCTTGGCTAAGTCTTGCTGCTTGCTAATCCGGAGAGCTATGTCGATCGGTACTAAAATGATAAGTTAAAATAATTATATTTCATTTCATGTGTATCGTGTAATATCATATAGTTACTACTCCATGCTAATGCAAGTACAGTCAACTATAGTTTAATGAATACGAAATAAGCTATAAAGACAAAATTACAAACGCCGCGTGTGTCTAATGTCCTTATTTCGGAACAAAATTACTTCGCCGCTTCACCACTGCTTATTTACATACATATTTACATAACTTCGTCTTATTATGGTATCTGCAAAATGCAACGTTTCTGTAAATTAAATGGTTTACACAATCTGTAGTTTCAGCAAGTAATTTGCATCAAGTTAATGAATTAACATAAAAAATAAGTATAGTTCGGGAAATATTATTTGTACGACTGGTATCTCACTTATGATCTTTTGTTTTGCGAGAAACATTTACTAGACAATCAGCAGTTGAGCCCTTTTCTATTGTCAATGACGCAAAACAAAAGATCGTAAGTAAGATAACAATCGGTCAAATAATATTTCCCGAACTTTAAAATCCCAAGTATAATAGTTATTTATTATACAAGGGGGCAAAGTTGTTGTTTAACTGTCGTGCCATTATTGAAACCTGAGCTAGCGAAAGATTCCAAAATTGAGCCACGAGCGTAGCGAGTGGGTCAAAAACTGGAATCTTGAGCATTGCGAAGGTCTCAAGGCACGAGAGTTGAACAAACTTTGCCGCCAAGTGTAATACAACTTTTTTCCCCTCACTATCGCGAGGAAATATGATTACAAATCTCATCCAAATGTATTTACATTTATTTTGTATGTAAAAACTTAAAGAAAACATTTAAAACTCAATGTCGAAACGTATCGTAGAATAGAGTTACTTCTGGAACTTAAATATAGCCAATGGCTTACAATTCTTACAAAGTCAGCCATGAGAAATGACCAATTTAACATGTGAGCTCCGATTGTGCATGTTTACTACGGTCATACAGATCCATTTATACTAGGCAGTAGGGGGCTATAAGAATTAGAGCAATGTCAAATTACTTTATTCACAAGTTGGTAAAAAGCGTTTTTACCCGCTCGTATTAAAGGATAACGAGCGCTTTACGAGCTAGTGAGGGGAAAATGTAATTAAGTTATACTCACGTGTATTTAGTCACTTCGCGCGACATGTTTCGGAGAGCCTAGGTCTCCATTATCAAGCACTGAGCACACGTTCACGCCTCGTGTGGTGATTAATTATCATCATCAGCCTATGTTAGTCCACTGCTGGACGTAGGCCTCTCCTAATAACTATGCGTATAGACGCATTAGAAGGTAAATGCCCATAATCGCCACGCTGGGCAAGCGGATTGGCGATCGCAGTAATGTGTCCACTATGATGACGCTGCTGACATCTTCAATCTTGTAAAATGGTCAGTGACAATTCAATCCCTTAGTCGACTCTTACGACACCCGCAAGAGGAGTTGATTAATTATATTTTCAGCTAAAAGCCCAGTATATAATGTATTGTATGTATAATACAGCGTGTCCGTTAATATATCCGAAATCATTGAACCACGTATAGTTATATAATACGGGAAATATTATTTGATGGACTGTTATCTTACTTACGACTTTTTATTTTGCGTTAACACTTACTAAACAATCAGCAGTCTAGCACTTTTCTTTTGTTAATGATGCAAAATATAAGGTCGTAAGTAAGATAAGAGTCGGTCAAATAATATTTCCCGAACTGTACTCGTATTTCTGTCTGTTTAGAGACTCATCATCGGCCTTGAATAGTACATTACTATAGAGGCCGGGACGAAAGGCGCTGCCGGCCGAAGACATATATGAGGATAGGATAGATCTGAGGCAGGCAACCCCATATTTCCGGCCAAGGTATGTATAGTGCATTTTTTAAACATGCAATGAAATGAACAACAAAAACAGAATAGTGGCAGAATGTCATGATGCCTGTGCCACAAGAGCACTTTGCCGGCCTAGATTTAGATTTAGATTTATTTATTCCATAAGAGAATTACAGGTTAAATTTACATAAATATCAAAACTAACAGAATTTCTTTTGTGATCGTCAATAATATTCAAAAATAAAAATAAAAAGGATTAATCAATCTTCATACGTATATAAAACAAATGTCAAATAAAAGAATTATGTTATGTTATGTTATTATGTTATACAAACTTCGCACAAAACGTCATACTTCGCGGCCTATTATAAGGAACATAACAACAATATTTCAATGCATGTTTGAGAAAAGTCTATTATATCAGACCATACAAGCAGTCTTACGTGGGGAAACAGCGTTTTTCATGGATCATTTTTGGACCAGAAATTTGCAGGCGTGCATGTCTCGCTTGGCACAATCTTTACTAAAGTCGTAGCATTGGCCATAGTTTAGAGACTACAATGGGGTCCATATTGGCTCTCATAAAATTTGTATTTCTATTTACGATTGTACTACGGATTGGAGTTCATAATAATCACTCTTCATAATTTTTTTCTTCATACATTTTAAGTTAATACATTTTAATTCCTATGATCGGAACTCATAACACACAGTCCTCATAATTTTTTAATTCCTATGATCGGAGCTCATAACACACAGTCGTCATAATTATTTAACTAACCTAACCCACCTTCCTGGCAGCATTTCAGTTCTGTGAGGGTCGCAGTTCTAACCTAACCTAACCCACCTTTCTGGCAGCATTTTAGTTCTGTGAAGGTCGCAGTCCTAACCTAACCTAACCCACCTTTCTGGCAGCATTTTGGTTTTGTAAGGGTCACAGTTCTAACCTAACCTAACCCACTTTTCTGGCAGCATTTTAGTTCTGTGAAGGTCGCAGTTCTAACCTAACCTAACCCACCTTTCTGGCATCATTCTGGTTCTGTGAGGGTCGATATAACACTTATGATCAAGAAATATATGAAAACAAAAATTAGTATAAACAAATGTATGAACATTAACGTTATGAAGTCGAATGATTATGAGTTTCAATATTTTATTATAAAAAAATTATGAAGAGTGATCATTATGATATAAAATTGTATGAGACTCATTTTCGGACTTCCGATATTAGGAGTTAAAAAGTTATGTGAATGAAAGCGCACCCACTACAATGTCATAATTATGTAATTATCTGGATTTACTTTATTTTCTGTGGAACAACTAAAATTGTTTTAAAAAATATCTTTCGAGTTGTATTTTTAAGCAGTAACAATATTATATAGGTACATTAATAAATATTAGATGTCATGTTACCATACCAAAAAGATACCGAAGTTTACCAACGGGGGAGGAGGAATTTGAACCCACGTCTGATATCTTAGCCACTCGGCAATAATTTGCCGCACTCCGGCTGGAGGCGGACATATGACGTAGGGCTTAAGTTGCAATATTTGGCAGAGAGTTGAATAGTTATAATGTACGAATTTAAATTTAACTCCTTCAAAAACTTTTTGTCCTAAACGATGGCGCAGCCCTACCCAATCTTTCCTCTACTTGACTAGAGACCTAATATCTCCATCAGTGCTTGCGTGATAACTATTTATTTTAAAATTATCCTTTTATTTTTGCCGTGTCGTGACGGCAGTAAGAATACATTTGTCACCACCCTAACTCCTCCTGCGGGTGTCGTAAGAGTCGACTAAGGGATTGAAGTGTCACTGACCATTCTACAAGATTGATGATGGGCAGCAGCGTCATCATAGTGGACACGTTACTGCGATCGCCAATCCGCTTGCCCAGCGTGGCGATTATGGGCATTTACCTCCTAATGCGTCTTTACGCATAGTTAATAGGAGAGGCCTACATCCAGCAGTGGACTAACATAGGCTGATGATGTGATGTGATCCTTTATATTACTATATCATCATCATCGGAAGACCAGCGCTGGCACTCGCTAGCAACATGCTGAGATGAGGCCATTTCGTAGCATACACGCTTTTATTTGTAAATTATGTTTTCGTTGATATATATTGTGGTTTTTTGTGTATGTTGCGAATAAAGTAATTTCTAAATTTCTTAATTTCTATATTTTTGTTAATAAATTATTATCTACCTTAAGTTATAATGTACGAACTCCTAAAGTGAAGAATAGGTACATGTTTAAATTTAAAATCTTTCAGTATACATATTAGGGATAACTGTGTTTATTGAAAAATCAAGATACCTACCTACTGTCTACCATTCCATGCAATTAACCACTCTCCACCCACATAAAGCTTAACCTTTCCGCGCTATAAAATTCAGTTCGCTATAAAATTTAAAGGAAATGAAATTTGATTATTCACAGTTTTATAACCGTTTCCGTAAAGCAATTTCCTGCTAGTTTGTGGGAATATTCATCAGCTTGTGTTTGTGCTATTTTTATTTATACAATGTGCCCATGAGGAAAGGGAAAAAAATACAGCGGATTATTGACCTTTAAAGTTAAAAATATCGTATATAATTTGCCGTATTCCGTCTATATTAATTTTCTCAAAAATAAATAAACAATTTTTGACAATTACGCAATGATATAATGAAACTATTTTCTTACTGTATCGCCTTTGTCTTTTTACACTTAAAATACTTTATAACTTAGCATTTATTATGCAAAGAAAACTTAAAAGTGATTTGATTGCGATAGAGAAGCATTCGAAAGATTTCAACATAAATCATATAGTATTTCTTGCTTTTTTTAACATCAACAATATGCTGTTAATTTTTTTCCCTTTCCTCATGGGCACCTAGTACTTAGTAGATACGATTTTTATCTAAATATTAAATTTCATAAGTCGCCATCAGATATAACGCAGTGAGCTTTCAGATATCTGAGCCTCTATGAGGCTCTGCATGGAGTTAGAGTGCCTGCTCAGATATTTTTGAGTATCGTGGCCACTCCGATACGACCAAAGAAAAATTACTAATCTAATCAAATTTTAAAGACAAACGGGTCTTAATCGCGTAAACTTACGTTTAATTATATCCTGACGTTTCGGACATGACGTTACACCCGTGGTCGCAGGCAGACTCGACCACGGGTGTAACGTCATGCCCGAAACGTCAGGATATAATTAAACGTAAGTTTACGCGATTAAGACCCGTTTTTCTTTAAAATATGAGTGATAATCGTGAAAGTTTAAATCAATATAATCTAATCAAAGGTGGAATTCGGCCTCAATTTACGGAGCTTATACTCCAATTTTCTTAACAGGGTTACTTTACAATACAGTTACATTTTTGACACACCAAATACAAGAGGTTAAGCAAGTCCAAACGCCATTAATCATGTAACACATGATAATAAAACCCAATCATACAGTAAACACATCCACGGAGCTACCAGTAACTCCCGTAATTACCCTGGAATATAAAAAAAACTCCATCAGAACCATAGACAATGATTTCTTCCTACACAGCCACACAGAAGCTATTGTAGTCCTGCCACAGTTAGTATCAGTGTCAGTACAACGTCTAGACCAAACCGCGTTGCGTTAATATTCTTTTATGGATTAAAAGGCAAGCGAGCAGACGTATCGCCTGATGGTAAACGATTGCCGTCGCCCATAGACACAAGTGTGTTGTAAAATGCAGAGCAAGGTTGCAGCTCTACGCAAAGCCAAGGAATCAAGCCGATCTGAAATATCCTGGCAGTCGACAATTCAAACAAAACTTAATCTAAAACATCTCATCATCATCATCATTTCAGTCGCTTGTCGCCCACTGCTGAGCATATGCCTCTTCCTGTACACAAATGTGCTAATCTCCTCCAAAAGAGACCCGTTCTCCCCTCCGCCATCCATTAACATATGTACAATCGTACATATACTAACAAAATAAACCTGGAAGTTGCACCCGTACAAAATTGCCTTACAAAAACGGTCCTTAAATTTTGTTGCAAAGTGCAACCCAAGAAAAATATAATATCTCTATATGAAATGGACAAACGAATAAAATAATGTGACACTTAGTACCCGCTACACAAACTTATTGAAGATGGTCAATGGGAATCAGTCGATTTGTATAAGAAAATCCCATGATATTTATGTGAGATGAGCAATTCTCGAAAAGTTTGTACATTTTTATCACGTCTTCGAAAAAAAAATGGTAGGCTAATCAAGTCAATGGTGCTGAGCAAGATCCACCATATTTATTTCCCAAAATGTCCCAGAAAGTTTGTAAGGTACTTTCCCTCTTTTTGTTACCAGAACCCAATACATTTTTGGTAAGAAAATAGTACATTACGACACAAGTGCGAAAAACATGAAATTCGAAACCAGTGGCGATGTTTTAAAATACGACCGATAGGGAGTGTTTTAAATCGACACGAGAAAAGACCTTAAAAAGACCATCTGTACTAAAAAAGATGTTTCATACATATATTTTTGTACATTTTGAGAAATGCGGTGGATCTCGCTAAGCATCATTTACTACAAGGTTTTATCAATATCAAAGACGCGTTCCAAATATACAAAGTTGTTAAAGATGCTCAAGTTCATTTCAAAGTGACATTGAAAGTTATAATACTGTTCATGCTACTACAACTGTGGGAAGCTCTGATTTTCCATGGTCACAGTTGATTGATCACTTGTGGGGCTGAAGCTATTGTTCTAGCAACTTGGGAATTTTCGCAAATTCTATGGACCCTTAAATACCTTTTGTTTTTTTTTCTAAGGTAGAAAAGGTGCTTAGTGAATAATAACATTATCTTTTAGGTCCTTTTTTACTTAATATATGTACTAAGTACTTGAGTGTATAGTATACGGAGTACTACACGGGCGGACAAATAAAAGGGACGGTTCAGGAATAATTAAGTAGGATTCGTGGAATCTATTTTAAGTCAGATAAAGATTGTATGTGTTTCTGCTACTAAAATAATAAAAATAGATTGAGAGATCAGAATTTCGTAAGAAAATGAATGCAGCATGGAGTTCTCAAAAAAGTGTTCTAGTTATTAAATTATCTAGCATCTGTACTGTTATAGCGGTCAACAGACTATGGTAGATGCTTATTATAAGACAGGCCGTTTTTTGTTTGATTTCGTCGTAGTACAAACCCAGAAAAACAATGTTTACGAATATTGTATATCAACTACGTACGAAAATTCAAGTAAATTTGGTGCCGTGACCAGGATGTCCACAAAACATTGCTTTACATACGAAAATCATTAATAATCATTACTTTCCTCCTACGCCATATTAAGGACACTTTTTATTCAGTTTCATTCATAACAATTAAGGCAACACACTGTTATGCCACTTTCAGCCATAAACCCTTTATAATAAGGAGCAAGGTCGCTCGAAAGTTGTCGAAGGTCGATTGATCTGATCGGAGATTGGTACACGCCTTTCTTTTGTCTTTGATCCCGGTCACTATCTCGCTGTGAAAGAGAATACTGGAAAAATGTTCGTCTTTTTAAGGTGGCAAGAGTCCCGTTAAGACTTACAAAATATGAAGTAGTTTGCAAGTTTTTATTGTATCAGTTGGAAAATAAAGCAATGCACCAGAAGTAAGTTCTAATAGACGGTCTCGTCGCTATATTTTTAACGTGATCTCTTTCAGATTTATTTATTTCGTTAACAGACAAATAAAACTGTGACTTTTAAATTTCAATTAAATTGTTCATATCGATATTTTTATAATAATACATCAATAACGTGAATAACCCGCTTTGCTATTTTTATAAGTACAAAACTCGTATTCATGGAAATTGTAAATTTGTTTATCAAAAGTTGTAAAACAATTAAAATCTTTTATTTTAATAGGTACTTTAAGTAGATTATGTCAAACTAAAATAATTCACAACAACCGAAGATATTCCAGAAAACCCAAAACATAATACGGACCGTGTAAAGTTACACATACAAACTCTACCAAAAGCATAATGCTATCTCAATTACACTTATTAGCATCAGACAATAATGAGAGAGATAGCTCAAGTTTGCAGAGTCGGTTAATGAGTATTGTGATGGCGTATTGTTAGAGTTAGATAATAGTTTGTAAGCGGATTAATTGGGTACTGGAGGCCCATTGTTGGGATTAACCTGGGAACAGGCGTATTATACGCTGCCACGTGAATGAAAACTACAGGGTGAACGATATGAAATGTTACCAAGTAGATTTTATTAAGTCTGGTGTCAAAGTAATAGCGGCTTATTATCGGAATTATGTTTTGGACACCGCATCGAAGTCTTAGGCACGCAAACATTTTAGTTGTAGACCGCAAAAATAAGAACGAAACTGAGCTTCGGCTTATGAAGCTTGTAAGAACCAAAAATACTTATCTGAAAACCGAATTTCATGCGTTAATTCTCCAGTGCAGTAAGTTTTCGACTTTTTACCTGGTCTATTTTGAAGAGAAACGTAGGAGCAATTAAACATGCTGGTATAAAATAAATGCAATTAATAAAGCGATCGTATTTCACTGGCACATACCACTACCCAGTAGTCACAAACGCCCTGCGAGCAAATATTTTTTTCCATTTGAACACCATAATCAAGGCAAAAGGTAGTCATATTGACTAAAAGTAAATTTAATCACAAAATGTAATATTTTTCCCTTGTTTTTTCTTACTTATAGTAATAAATTGTTGCAACATATAAACGCAGTCCTTTGAAATTGGTAACACTTCATATCGTTCACCCTGTAGTAGCTCACTAGTGGTTATGAATTTCTCGTATTACTCGTACCTTTGCGTATGGATGCGTTAGGATATAATACCCATAATTTCAACGCTGGTTAAAAAAAAATATTCTACCACTTTATCAGCGTGATTAATATGTTTACTTGTACCAAATTGCAAATTTCTTGTACTAACGGCCCCTGAGCTATGCTGCGAACAGACGGACAGATCGACAGCCGTCTGTCTATCTGTCTGGCGAAAGTAGAACGGTTCTTGGCTTACTACGGAACCGTAAAAAGACTTGTGAATAATTAGAGCGTCTATAGTATCTTCGTGTGTCAATTTTTTTTAAATACTTATTTTATTTGATATTTGCAGAACTTAATTTTATTAGGAAAATAAATGTAGAACACATTCGGATAAAAAAATATTTTGAGATTTTATTTTCTTCACAAACTCTTTCTTCTAAATCTATAATTTATAATTAAGACCCTTGATGGAGCTTACCGTGGTACTACATTGATTTGTGTAACAAGCATTCTATGATATTTATAAATAGATAAATATCTTGGAGCATCTTACACAAATCGACCTAGTCCCACGGTAAGCTCAATTACAATTGGCTTGTGATGTGGGTCCTAAGCGACCGTATATATAATAGATACATAAATAGCTACGACGAAGAAACAAATATTAAAATGATAAATAAATACACAAAAAATGCCCTCGTCGGGATTCGAACTCGGAACCTCCAGCTTCGTAGGCCGGGTCACTACCAACTAGGCTACGAAGGCGGTTGGAGGTGTGTTATACATATTTTAATTTCTTAGTCGCTTAAATATTTCTCCTCGTATTCTCTAGACTCGGCAACAATATTGTTCTTTAAAATATCCCCTTAAAAGTTGGTGTAACGAAGTTACGAACTAGGAGCGCGTCCCGGGGGACACCTCGGGATAAATTAATATCAGGCCGAGACACACTGAGACCATATTTTTATTCTCATTTCATTTTAGTAGATAGATAGATAAAAACTTTATTCAAACCACAACTTACATTCGCAGTGATACAAACACAAAAAAGGAAAACAAAAACTAAACAAAATAAATACATCATATTGAAACTTATGAATTAAGTTAACCTATAGTTTATTTGCGCAAGCGTCATGTGTCGTAGTATAGAATTGGCGCTGACTCAGCATACGTGCTGTAGACTCGAGAGTCCACAGCGCTGATCTACCGTCAGAACCATTAAATCTACACTAGTGCAAAGACGACTAGTACACGGTAACTGGGTCGGTAGTGACCCTATCAATGAAACTAAATAAACTAGCTAAAGTCACAAAATAGACAAGTACAGAAGTCAACTACTAGTGTATATTGTATACCATTTGTCAGTTAAGTAAAAAAAAATGTAAACAAACTTTCAGAGCACTGCCTTGGTTTTATCACGAACTTTAAACCTTAAACCTGAAGTTCAGGATCCTTTCTTTTCCATATATTTATTGTTCCGAATTTCGTTAATCAGAAATTGATATCAATATCATTTACTGACATAATTACTACTATCTACTACTAACTAGTCAATTTTTTTTTTATGTATAACGCTTAATAGTTCTAAGATTAACAACCTATAACATTAAATGCTCTAATCTTAATAGAAAACTAAAACAGAACAGTTAGGTAGATAGAAAAGTAAAAGGCCTCCGCTTCCCCGAAGAATATTTTGCGCTAGAGGTCTTAGGTTCGATTGGGCTCTCTCTGCATTTACCACAAAAGCGCCTGCCAAGCGGGGAAGACATATATATGCGTCACATTATCTGATTAGCAAAAAGAAGTGTCAAAAATCACATTCTGCAGTTCAGATTAGCAGTGTACCGAAGAGAAGTTTCATAATTTGTATAACTTGTTCAGAGAATGTTCTCGGCAATGTAAATTTTAGAAGCAATTGCCTTTTAAAGTATTTTACGCCTTGTTTCTTCGATTGTGAAATACAATAATCTTCATAACAACTTTTTATAAGTTCTCATGGAAACATTCTCAATGAGATCTTACTCTTAAAATTCTCATGAAAATCCTCGGTAATTTCCGAGTATGTTTCCGCAATTTTGAGAATATACTGCAATTTGTACATTGCTGCACATTCTCAATCATTCTCAATCTGTTCAGATTTCTCGCTGTGTGTCCCACACTTGAACGCAATGTCCGAGCCCGGTCCCGCGGCAGTCCCAGCTCTCGAATTATTCACGACGTTAGTCCCGCTGTTGGCGCAGTCTTTTCTCTGGCTTTACCTGTTTTACGACTCAGGTGCAATACGGAAGTATTACTTAGATCTTTAAACTTTAATCCAATGGCCTACTTGTGCATTCGTATGCAAAACATGTGAACATTGTTATACTTATTGTATAGATCAGGGAGGCCCCAATTCCAACACATTGACAAGTGCTACAATTGTAAATTTACTATTTCTCCAATCTGGGACGTCTATAGGCTACAGCTACCGCTTACTATCGGAAGGGCCGTGCGTTTGTTTGCCAGCAACATAAAATTTAGTCCAGGAAGTTTAATAAATCAGCAGTAAACAACTACTTTTTGCAAAGCAAAATTACAATTGTCACAAAAAACACGACAATTGTAGCGAAATTCCGACATTATGCCGAACCTCATGTCAAGATTGAATTTCATGAGAATTGTACTAAGCCTTGCGACAATTGTCACGGATGTCGGAAAAAAAAGTAGTTTATTAAGGATTTAATAACGTTATTAGTAATAATTTTATGTTGGTGGCAAACAAGCACATGGTCCGTCCTATAGTATGCGGTAGCCGTGGCCTACGGAGTCCTGTAACGTCAGTAACAGTGATATTTTACAATTGTCACACTTGTAATTATGGTGAAATAGGCCACTGGCGGTCTGTATGCTTAGCTCATGATTGGTAACGTATGTCAGTATGTCGCCGCGAATATGAATCAAAGAGGGATGGATAGTCTATCTCGCGGCGACATATTGTCGCACTGATCCTGTGCTAAGCCTACTGGTATGTAATTATTACTTACCTACAGGTTTATTTGGGTATTTGGTCTATTTTACGTATCGACGCTGGAAAGGAGAAATTGGATAAGCGACACAGTGCGTACTTTACAGGAGAGGCAAAAAACCGCCGAGATTTTCGAAAAAAATCATTAAAATGAATTAGGAGGCCAAATCAAATAATTGAAGCATTATTTATGGACATAAATATGTTTTCTATGTGATGTTTTAATTATTTAACGTATTCAAGTGTTATTTAAGGATTTACTGTCGCTTAAGCAAAATGGTCGAAAAAATTGATTCAGGTAACATTATCTAACCAACACGTTGTAAAAGAAATAAGGAAGGTAAAAAAGTCCACCCGAGACTTACATAACAAATTCATCATGTTAAAATTATCTAACTGCCGATGTGGCTTATTTTATATTCGGGTAAAAATATATAAATTGAAAAAAATAGCATAAATATATCAGTAAGAAATATCCACATACTTAAAATGAGAAACTATTTTAGACTTCATAGTCAGTCATTTCAATTACAAGAGTAACATTCCGTGACTAGTAAACGAATTTACTTACACGTGAAAAAAGAAAGACACTGTTTTAGGTATTTTTATAACTTTATTCCAAAAAGTAGGTAAGTATGCGAGTAAGTAATAGTTATTGTTAAGTATTAAAAACAAATATATTTTGTTTTTCTATTTGAGATCATTTCTCTTTGCGTATGTATGGTTGCATCATGCATCATGTATTTTCGACTCTATTGACAACAAGTCAGAATTCAAATTAGAATAATTCTTTGTCAAGGTCATGCATTTAAGGGTTAAAACATGCAAAATCAACAAGGATAACTCGTTATTGAGCCAACAATAGTTAGTACCTACCTACAAACGAGGCACTTGAAAACTAGGTATCTACTTTTAACAACCGTACCTGTTGGTATGTTTATCCATCGTATGACGTTATGATAACACTTAAAAAATAGTTTTAGTTAGTACCTATTCCTTTTTTAATTTTTATTTATTAAAGTTCCAAAAACATTTTATTTAACGCAGAGTAAAAATTGACAGGACAACCCCTCTGCCAAATGTTTCTACATAACGTGACAAAGAATAAAATAGCAGACATTCATGTATGCAAATTGTTGCTAACTTTTTTACTGACATTTCATTCATGCAAGTTAGGATAAGTGACAGTAGTATTCTAATGTAAATTCAGGTAAAAAGGGATACCTAAGCGACATATGGTTCATAAATAAATGTAGGGGTAAAAATGGATAAACGCCAATAGTTCAGATATCATAGTTAAGTAATATTGTCTAACCGTCTTTAATTTTAAATTAAGATAAAGGTAAAATTGTCCAAACGACATGAGAACATATCATACAGTCAGGTAGAAATAGCTAACCCACAAGTGATGATTAGTTGTTACACAGCAAAAATATCCAAATAAAATTTAACCTGTCATGACAAATAGGTAAAATAATCCAAGATTCATTATGTTGAATTATATTTTATCTAATCTCCATTTTCTTAAAAGTTGTCAAAAACCAAGTCGTTTAGTAGTAAAAAATGATCGAAAGTTCTCTAAATCACCGATGGGATAAGCGACACAAAAGTTGTCAGATGGATACGAAACCTAGCTCATTCGACGCGGAAAAAATTGCCGATTCTAACGGTGTGTATAACTCAATATCTTCAAAAATGTCGCTTATCCAATTTCTCCTTTCCAGCGTCGGTATAGTCCCTAACTTTTTTTAAATAGTCATTCTACTTTATCGATGTCGTGCGTACTGAATTTATACACGTGAGTTTAACCGTTTAATGAAATTTGTATTTAGAAACCAAGTCAAATAACGGTATCTTAATCAAATTTATATTAGGCCTTAAACCAGTTACAATTTACGACGCTACTTAATGTCATCCAAAAACTTCCAAAATGTACCTCCAAGAACTTAAGAAGTAGCTTGAAAAATAATCCTCCGCAGAATTTAGTTAAAAAACCTTAATGAAGGAAGTTCGTCAAAAAAGACAAAAACAAAGTTTCAGACGAGACTTACCGTAAAGGAGGCATTCCAGTTTTAAAATCTTACTCGGATATGATAGTCTCAGCGCGATAGAGATAAAGCATGGAATAAAAAGAAATTAAAACTTCACAGGTATCCTATCCTATTTTCGACTTTTATACAGTTTTCATTTGACTTATACTAAAGCTATTGCGAAATATAAGGTCCGTCGCGTCATCTGGTGGACGTAGGCCGCTGGACGTAGGTCTTTGCTATGGGTATCACCGCACTTAGAGATGAATATATGGGTATGCTCATAATCGCCACGCTGGGCAAGCTGGTTGGCGAACGCAGTAATTACCAATACTTAATAAATCTAGCGGGGCAGCAAGGCGGTGGCAACTAACAGAACAGGTTACTGATTGTCTCCTGTTCGTTGCCGATGCGATTTGGGCTCTATTTTTCACTTACGATCAGGTGGAGTGGAGCCACTTTGTTGTGCCAACATAAAAAAAATGAATGGACAGCAGGTGGCATGGCATGGTCTTACGGCACCCGTGGGAAGAGTTGAGGATGTGAGATGTGACAAATGAATTATTTGTGCCGTCACCACCCGGCGGCGACATAGACATAGACATTCTTTATTGGTAATAAGAATTACAAGTCACAACCGGGAAGTCTCTCTGCGAGATCGTATTAGACTTGGGACCATATAGCAGAACCTAAGTAGCCGATATAGCTCTCCAAATAGCTAAACTGAAGTGGCAGTGGTCGGGCACGTAGAACCGATGGAACCATTGGGGCGGAATGGTTCTCAAGTAGCGGCCTGGTGAATGTCGCAGGAGTCCGCTGGATGCAGATGGCGGAATCGGTCATTGTAGCAATCTTTGGAGGAGGCTTATGTTCAGCAGTGGACGTCTTTCGGTTAATGATGATGATGATATATATTGTTTGCACCTAAACTGAAATTGGGTGAATATCTGAGCGTTTCGACCGCCTTATTTTGGTGGCATCATTTGTACCGAAGTTTCTAAACGTAATTTATATAAGGTACCGACCGTGTCTCCTTCAAAAATGACAAAGTAGCACATTGTAACGAATAGAAACTTCGGAAAAAATGATGCCCAAAATTAGGCGGTCGAAACGCTCAGAAATTCACCCAATTATACATATATTTGACGTCGACTTAAAATACAAGCCTTAATTGACTTTACCGTAAAACTTAAGTCCATTCGTAAAATAGTCAAATTGTCCCATCATACTTAGTTAGACCAATATTCCAGTACCAGTCATCTTTACTTCGCCTGGGCTTCACCCAAACTTCGCCCTACCTCGGTAAGCGACACAAACAACACTGAAACTTGGAGGCCGAACGATTGTGATTTATCGACTCCACCGACTTCTGTTCGGGACGCTGTCTTAACGGCTTGGAACGTTTGTTAAAATACGAGGAATTCATTAAAGAGTAGCCTTGTTAGGTCGACCTTCAACCCGAAGGGTAAGGATTCAAACTTCGCCTGGGGCAGTCTAGTAGGCGTTACTGGCGATTTTACCGTTTGACTTACTGCGTCTCACGATCGCATATACTAACGAGTAGTACATTTTTAAGGTTTCAGTAAACAAGGAAGCCTGAAGGAAGAATAATGGCCTCAAAAGCAAGTTTTATCTCTGAAAGTAGTAGTAGTAGTAGTAGTAAACACTTTATTGCACAAATCATAAAAAATAACAAACGAAACATATACAATGAAATTGTACAAAGGCGAACTTATCCCTTTAAGGGATCTCTTCCAGCTAACCTTTGAGTAACTGAGAGGATACTGGTGTTGGTAGACAAAAACATGTACCTACACGTGGTAGGTTCATGAGAACAAGTCAATGTTTTCTCCACAGAACTATAATATACAGGGTGGAAAGGGACGACGTTCCTTCCCGCTACCGACCGAGTCTACCAACTATTACGATAAACTTTCAGTATGGGACCAACATCGAAAACGTACATGGAAAATTGACTTTTCCATACTATTGCGCTCGAACTAATCAGTCACTTTGTATGAGGGGTTAATTTTTTTTAAAGATATTTCGATGTTGGTCCCATACTAAGAATTCATCGTAATGGTTGGTAGATTCACCCTGTATAATTCTATGATTTTCGCAGGTAACCGGTCCAGAATAAAAAATGTCCCACCTCCGTTGTTGGTAAGCTTTGGTATATTTTCTTTGGTATATGACATAATTATTATTATGACATCTAATATTTAAAAAAACCGGCCAAGAGCATGTCAGGCCATGCTCAGTGCGTTTGTTAGTCGTATACCTCGAAATCATAAAATCTTTGTAGCTTTTCACATTTTCGCGTTTCGCAGCGATCTCAAAATTTCTTAACAGTTTGTTTTTTTTAGTAGATTTATTTCTGGTAGCCAATTACAATTGTGTATACATATACAAGGTGGAATTCGACGAGGGACCTTTACGGAAATGGGAGATAGTTAAGGCTATACTGAGCAACTTTTACTATGGGACCAACCCCGAAATCGTAAAAAAAAAAAAATAATTTCATACATTGTGTGTATACATGCCGTACCTTTTTGTATGGATAAGTTTTTTTTTTATACGATTTCGGGGTTGGTCCCATAGTAAAAGTTGCTCAGTATAGCCTTAACTATCTCCCATTTCCGTAAAGGTCCCTCGTCGAATTCCACCTTGTATAAAATTCTTAGCATATTTATTATCTTGCCTTTTTTCATCGTAGTCGCTCTTCACCTCAATAGATATTTGCTTGTAACGCGTTATTACATAACATATCTTGCAGAACCAAAGCAAAAGATATAGGTTTGCGGATCGCAGAAACTTAAGTGACAGTGGGCGGTGTAGAACCGATGGCCGTTGGAGCGGAAAGGTTCTCGAGTGGCGGCCACGTACCGGAAGGCGCAGCGTGGACTGGTGACCTGGTGAAGGTCGCTGGAGTCCGCTGAATGCGGGTCGCGCAGGACCGGTCATTGTGGCAATCTTTGGGGGGGGGGGGGCCTATATTCAGCAGTGGACGTCTTTCGGCTGATATGATGATGATGATGATGATGATATCGCGATATTTCCTTCCTATTCGTCTGTAGTTTAGTTTGGTATATATTATGCCTTTCGCGAAGATGGAAGCTGAACCTGGATCCACTTATGGTCAGCGGGGCAATTTTAAATGAATCGTTCACACGGAGGGAACATTTCTGTATTATTGTATTAATTTGCTGCTGTTGCAAACATCTATTGAAAATATATGCGGCTAACTAAAGGCTATTGATAATACATGCTACAGCAAAATTTGCTACTGTTGTAAAAATCTATTAAAAATATATGTGAGTAACAAAATATACCACCGATACTTCACGCTACAACAAAATACGCTATCGCGGCGAAACGTGAATAGGTGAAAAGCTACAAAAATTTTGTGATTTCGAGGTATACGACTAACAAACGATCTATATTATTCATGATTTTTTTCATATTTTTTGGACCTACGGATCAAAAGTTAGAGGGGGGGGCACATTTTTTTTTCTCCTGGAGCGATTATCGCCGAAAATGTTGACTTTACAAAAAAACTTTCTTTTAAGACCCTTATTCTTTTTAAGAGACCTATTCAATGATATCCCACACTATAGGATTGCAGCAAATAAAAAAAATCCTCACTACACGTGTTGGGGAGGTACCCAATTTTTTTTTCTAGTTTTATTATACGACTTTATTGGCATGATTAATATGTATACCTGTACCACAAAGTACCCAAATATAGAGGGTCTGTTTCATAGAAGGCTCAAATAGTTCGGAATATGTTACAATAGATGTCACTAGGAGCACGATTGACTAGTAATAGATTTAGTTTTATTTGAAATCCAGATATTTACTACCTGTTAGTGCACAGTTTTAATTAATTTAGCATCATACATCGAAAATAGTCAAAACCACCCTTTCTAGAAGAGTAAATATTAAAAACTTTATTTGAGTAAACAACTACATTAAAACTATTAAGTTAATAAAAAAATACCTAAATAATACAAAATTAAATTAACATTACGTTGACATAACTTATAAAAATAAAACAATAAAATTAAAACTATGGAATATATCTATAATATAAAACTAATTAAATATAATGAATAAACCTAAAACAAAAATAAATTAATCGAAAAGCCCGCCACGAGTTGTACCTGGAGCGAAGGTGCCCATCACACTGGCCGCGTTACCACGTTGAATGGCGATGGATAACCTTTGCACCAGGTACACTCCCGCGCGGGCGTCAGATCCCCTTTCCCTTATACGACGTCCAACTTGTCGAATGAAGGAAATTGCTTCAGATCCCCAGCATCCAGTAGTTTCAAATGAAAGAGGCACAAATAAGTAATTTTGGCACAGTGTCATATATTTTTGTCGCTTTTTGAACGCGGCAAGCTCGGCAGCGGCACCAGCGATTCGCACTGTTCTGCTTAGATGTGACGCAGCAAAAGTGCTCACACACGTGGCGTCCCAAAGCAGACATTGTCCCCTTTGCCACGGTACTAAAGTTAGTCCGTCAGGGCGTTTACCGTCGGTGCGACAGAGACCTGGAGGCTCTAAGACACACGGGATATTGGCGGAGATTAGGGCCCTCCGGACGATATCATTGAGAGCGTGGTGCCGACTAAATCTTCCTGAACAGCGACAGCAACTCAGTGCGTGATGGCCATTCGCTTCCACCATGGACCCGCAGATGCATTGGTGGGGTATACAAACATCGCAGCCCAGGCGGAAAGCTACGGCCACACGCATTGAGTCACTGTCGAGTAGTGTTCCTAGGTGAGGTGCGGGCAAAGCCTGCAACCACGCTCCGGCCTCTGGTCTTGATACCGCCTTGAGTCTAGCTAAATCTACACCCGCGGCAGCAGCAATGAGACGATCCAGTTCTCTCTTGGCACCAATATCATCCCAGGCTCTTTGAACCTGCGGATCCTCAGGTATAGCCGCAACCGGGTATCGTTGTGTCCATTTGGCCATTGCATCAGCCAAAAAGGGAATGGCTACAGTGCCATCGTGAGAATGTAAAATTTTAGAGACCAGGCTACTGACGCCATGCCCCGATGCGAGAAAAGCAGGCAGTCCCACGTCCCCTGCACGCCGTAAACCTAAGCCTCCATGTCGTATGGGTAGAGAAGCTTGACTCCAGTGATCATCAGAAAGTGATACATTCAAAATAATTTCTGCGGTGTCCTTTAGAGCATTGTCAAAAGCAGATACTTCAGCCGGAAATAACCATGTAGGGGTAGTTCTTAAGAGATACGTTATTTTCGGGACCGCAAAGCACATTCTTAGTAGGACCAGGGCGACATGGGCGCCGATATTATTGAGACGCTCTTGGACTAACAAAATGAGCCGTCTCCTTGTCTCTATAGCCTCTGGAATAGCCTCTGTGAATATCGGAGAGCCCAAAAGGTGAAACGTGTTGCGTGACAATTCTCTGAGGCCAGGGAGGATGGATGTCAAAGATGCTAACAGTGAAGAGGAAGTGGGTCCACAGCAGAACAACTCACATTTCGACGTATTTACTTCCAGTCCCAACTCTTTAAGACGAGGAAGAAGTAGAGCCAAATCTTGCTTTATAATGTCTGGTTTGCCACCCAAAGTTCCGTCGTCAAGGTACCAAGCATTAAGAGGTGACCTTAGAGATTGTATGGCCTTATGAATGGCAAGACTGAAAATAAGCGGCCCCAGTGGATCTCCCTGCTGCGCGCCCACCTGAGAAACTATCAGGGAGTTATTATAAAATAGGTTGGATGGAGAGTGGTAAACTTGATAAAGGAAGGGATATAATGATGGTATCTGTTCTTCCACTTCACTCAAGATTACATCTCTTTCAACTGAATTAAAAGCATTTTTGAGGTCTAATTTAATGATGACGCAATCTGTGTTATTAGGCTCTGCTGCAAAAGTACGTGTGGCGTGAATGGCAGCTTCGCACCCCTTTTGTGTACCAAAGCCTAGTTGGTGGGGCTGGAGGTAACCAGCCATCCGTTCCCTAACCGCACGGCAACCCAGTTTAGCAACTAAGCGGCGAGAGGTGGTTCCGACAGCAATTGGCCGTATGCCTCCTTCTTTCTTAGTTAAGGCGCACAATGTAGGAGTAAATTAGTAAATAAAAAAATTAACTATTCTTGGAATAAATTGATTTCAGCGCCATCTATTATTGCACGTACATATTTTTATGAGTTTTTCTCGATACGCGTCAAACAGTACACTGCTCGAGTCTTGACAGAAATAATCTATAGATGTCGCTAAACAAAATCTTGCATATATTGATTTTAAATGTTTAAGGAGGTCTAAAAAACCAAAAAACTAATAAATACAATAAAAAAAAGTAAAAAGTCCCTATATCACTAATAATAACAAAAAAATACATACATTACAAGTCATATGCAAGGATTTGAACCCGTAACATAACAACTGATAACAATAAATAGCTGATTAGGGTATATCCGAATTATATAACAAATACATTGCGGCGCGGCGTTGCCGTCGTCAGCATTCTCTTTGCTTTACCGTAACTGACGAGCTGGCAACAAACGAAACGAGAGGCATAGAAAATTGAAGGTAATCTGAGCATTGCATTCTGTTTCTATTCTACGCTTCAATACCAAACTCACATAGCGAAATAATAATTAAACTCTTACTAATGGCACTCTATCTATATCATTGGCAATAAATAGCTCTCTACTCTGTCCAACATCCAACAAACTCTGTAAGAAAAAAAACCGGCCAAGTGCGAGTCGGACTCGCGCGCTAAGGGTTCCGTACCATTATCAATTAATTATTAAAAAAATACAGTTAAATCAACCTACCTCAAAAACTATAGGAGATAATTTAATCAAACCAAAAATCGTTGATAGAGTTTATTAATGTGCATAACATATATTTTTTTTAGAATTTTATATCGCGTAGTTTAAAAAATAGAGGGGGGGGGGACACATTCTTCAGACTTTGAGAGCTGATATCTCGAAAACTGTTTGCTTAAATATAAACAAGATTTATAAACCTTCATATCATTTTCAAAGACCTTTCTATTAATACCCCACACGCTTATATACAACTAAAAAAAAATTTCTATCCCTCAGTTACATGTATGGAGGACCCCCACCCCAATGGTTTTTTTTACAATTTAGTAACGTAATCCTGTAGCGGTTCATACAACACATATCCTTACCAAATTTCGTTACTGTAGCACTTATAGTTTCCGAGTAAATCGGCTGTGACAGACGGACAGACGGACAGACGGACATGACGAATCTATAAGGGTTCCGTTTTTGCCATTTTGGCTACGGAACCCTAAAAAAGGCTAATACTAATTTTCTCTTATTGTGTCTACATTTTTTGAATTTGCCATTGTGTCCATTCTAAGATCCAAGATGGCGGGAACTTTTTTTGCAATTTTCATCATTATACTCGTTTCCGACTAATTCGCATGTACGTGGAATACGATTTCCGGGTCCATTCTAAAATCCAAGATGGCGGGAACTTTTTTTTTCCAATTTTCATCATTATACTCGTTTCCGACTAATTCGCATACGTGGAATACGATTTCCGGGTCCATTCTAAAATCCAAGATGGCGGGAACTTTTTTTTTGCAATTTTCATCATTATACTCGTTTCCGACTAATTCGCATACGTGGAATACGATTTCCGGGTCCATTCTAAAATCCAAGATGGCGGGAACTTTTTTTGCAATTTTCATCATTATACTCGTTTCTGACTAATTTGCATACGTGGAATATCATTTTTGGGTCCATTCTAAGATCCAAGATGGCGGGAACTTTTTTGCAATTTTCATCATTCTACTCGTTTCTGACAAATCGCATACGTGCAATACGATTTCCGGGTCCATTCTAAGATTCAAGATGGCGGGAACTTTTTATATTGCAATTTTCATCATTATACTCGTTTCCGACTAATTCGCATACGTGGAATACTAGTTCCGGGTCCATTCTAAAATCCAAGATGGCGGGAACTTTTTTTGCAATTTTCATCATTGTACTCGTTTCTGACTAATTCGCATACGTGGAATATAATTTTTGGGTCCATTCTAAAATCCAAGATGGCGGGAACTTTTTTTTTGCAATTTTCATCATTGTACTCGTTTCTGACTAATTCGCATATGTGTAATACGATTTCCGGGTCCATTCTAAGATCCAAGATGGCGGCTACTTTTTTTGTAATTTTCATTATTATACTCGTTTCTGACTAATTCGCATACGTGTAATACGATTTCCGGGTCCATTCTAAGATCCAAGATGGCGGCTACTTTTTTTGTAATTTTCATTATTATACTCGTTTCTGACTAATTCGCATACGTGTAATACGATTTCCGGGTCCATTCTAAGATCCAAGATGGCGGGAACTTTTTTTTGCAATTTTCATCATTGTACTCGTTTCTGACTAATTCGCATATGTGTAATACGATTTCCGGGTCCATTCTAAGATCCAAGATGGCGGCTACTTTTTTTGTAATTTTCATTATTATACTCGTTTCTGACTAATTCGCATACGTGTAATACGATTTCCGGGTCCATTCTAAGATCCAAGATGGCGGCTACTTTTTTTGTAATTTTCATTATTATACTCGTTTCTGACTAATTCGCATACGTGTAATACGATTTCCGGGTCCATTCTAAGATCCAAGATGGCGAGAACTTTTTTTGCAATTTTCATCATTATACTCGTTTCCGACTAATTCGCATACGTGGAATACGATTTCCGGGTCCATTCTAAAATCCAAAATGGCGGAAACTTTTTTTTTTCAATTTTGATCATTATACTCGTTTCCGACTAATTCGCATACGTGGAATACGATTTCCGAGTCCATTCTAAAATCCAAGATGGCGGGAACTTTTTTTGCAATTTTCATCATTATACTCGTTTCTGACTAATTTGCATACGTGGAATATCATTTTTGGGTCCATTCTAAGATCCAAGATGGCGGGAACTTTTTTGTAATTTTCATCATTGTACTCGTTTCTGACAAATCGCATACGTGCAATACGATTTCCGGGTCCATTCTAAGATTCAAGATGGCGGGAACTTTTTATATTGCAATTTTCATCATTATACTCGTTTCCGACTAATTCGCATACGTGGAATACTATTTCCGGGTCCATTCTAAAATCCAAGATGGCGGAAACTTTTTTTGCAATTTTCATCATTGTACTCGTTTCTGACTAATTCGCAAACGTGGAATATAATTTTTGGGTCCATTCTAAAATCCAAGATGGCAGGAACTTTTTTTTTGCAATTTTCATCATTGTACTCGTTTCTGACTAATTCGCATATGTGTAATACGATTTCCGGGTCCATTCTAAGATCCAAGATGGCGGCTACTTTTTTTGTAATTTTCATTATTATACTCGTTTCTGACTAATTCGCATACGTGTAATACGATTTCCGGGTCCATTCTAAGATCCAAGATGGCGGCTACTTTTTTTGTAATTTTCATTATTATACTCGTTTCTGACTAATTCGCATACGTGTAATACGATTTCCGGGTCCATTCTAAGATCCAAGATGGCGGCTACTTTTTTTGTAATTTTCATTATTATACTCGTCTCTGACTAATTCGCATATGTGTAATACGATTTCCGGGTCCATTCTAAGATCCAAGATGGCGGCTACTTTTTTTGTAATTTTCATTATTATACTCGTTTCTGACTAATTCGCATACGTGTAATACGATTTCCGGGTCCATTCTAAGATCCAAGATGGCGGGAACTTTTTTTTGCAATTTTCATCATTGTACTCGTTTCTGACGAATTCGCATATGTGTAATACGATTTCCGGGTCCATTCTAAGATCCAAGATTGCGGCTACTTTTTTTGTAATTTTCATTATTATACTCGTTTCTGACTAATTCGCATACGTGTAATACGATTTCCGGGTCCATTCTAAGATCCAAGATGGCGGCTACTTTTTTTGTAATTTTCATTATTATACTCGTTTCTGACTAATTCGCATACGTGTAATACGATTTCCGGGTCCATTCTAAGATCCAAGATGGCGAGAACTTTTTTTGCAATTTTCATCATTATACTCGTTTCTGACTAATTCGCATACGTGGAATACGATTTTCGGATACATTCTGAGATCCAAGATGGCGGGAACTTTTTTTGCAAATTTCATAATTATACTCGTTTCTGACTAATTCGCGTACGAGAAATACGATTTTCGGGTCCATTCTAAGATTCAAGATGGCGGGAACTTTTTATTTTGAAACTTTCATCATTATACTCGTTTCCGACTAATTCGCATAGGTGGAATACGATTTCCGGGTCCATTCTAAAATCCAAGATGGCGGGAACTTTTTTTTTTTGCAATTTTCATCATTATACTCGTTTCCGACTAATTCGCATAAGTGGAATACGATTTCCGGGTCCATTCTAAAATCCAAGATGGCGGGAACTTTTTTTGCAATTTTCAACATTATACTCGTTTCTGACTAATTCGCATACGTGGAATATAATTTTTGGGTTCATTCGAAGATCCAAGATGGCGGGAACTTTTTTTTGCAATTTTCGTCATTATACTCGTTTCCGACTAATTCGCATACGTGGAATACGATTCCCGGGTCCATTCTAAAATCCAAGATGGCGGGAACTTTTTTTTGTAATTTTCATCATTATACTTTTTACTGACTAATTCGCATACGTGGAATACGATTTTCGGGTGCATTCTGAGATCCAAGATGGCGGGAACTTTTTTTTGCAATTTTCATCATTATATTCGTTTCCGACTAATTCGCATACGTGGAATACGATTTCCGGGTCCATTCTAAGATCCAAGATGGCGGGAACTTTTTTTTGCAATTTTTATCATTGTACTCGTTTCTGACTAATTCGCATACGTGGAATATCATTTTTGGGTCCATTCTAAAATCCAAGATGGCGGGAACTTTTTTTTTGCAATTTTCATCATTGTACTCGTTTCTGACTAATTCGCATATGTGTAATACGATTTCCGGGTCCATTCTAAAATCCAAGATGGCGGGAACTTTTTTTGCAATTTTCATAATTTACTCGTTTCTGACTAATTCGCATACGTGGAATATCATTTTTGGGTCCATTCTAAAATCCAAGATGGCGGGAATTTTTTTTTTTGCAATTTTCATCATTGTACTCGTTTCTGACTAATTCGCATACGTGTAATACGATTTCCGGGTCCATTCTAAGATCCAAGATGGCGGCTACTTTTTTTGTAATTTTCATTAATATACTCGTTTCTGACTAATTCGCATACGTGTAATACGATTTCCGGGTCCATTCTAAGATCCAAGATGGCGAGAACTTTTTTTGCAATTTTCATCATTATACTCGTTTCTGACTAATTCGCATACGTGGAATACGATTTTCGGATACATTCTGAGATCCAAGATGGCGGGAACTATTTTTGCAAATTTCATAATTATACTCGTTTCTGATTAATTCGCGTACGTGAAATACGATTTTCGGGTCCATTCTAAGATTCAAGATGACGGGAACTTTTTATTTTGCAACTTTCATCATTATACTCGTTTCCGACTAATTCGCATACGTGGAATACGATTTCCGGGTCCATTCTAAAATCCAAGATAGCGAGAACTTTTTTTTGCAATTTTCATCATTATACTCGTTTCCGACTAATTCGCATAAGTGGAATACGATTTCCGAGTCCATTCTAAAATCCAAGAATGCGGGAACTTTTTTGCAATTTTCATCATTATACTCATTTCTGACTATTTCGCATACGTGGAATATAGTTTTTGGGTTCATTCTAAGATCCAAGATGGCGGGAACTTTTTTTGCAATTTTCGTCATTATACTCGTTTCCGACTAATTCGCATACGTGGAATATGATTCCCGGGTCCATTCTAAAATCCAAGATGGCGGGAACTTTCTTTTTGCAATTTTCATCATTATATTTTTACTGACTAAGTCGCATACGTGGAATACGATTTTCGGGTCCATTCTAAGATCCAAGATGGCGGTAATTTTTTTTGTAATATTTGTCAATGTACTCGTTTTCAACTAATTTATAAACGTGGAACCCTAATTACGGGTTAATTTAATATCCAAGAGTTTTTATATTTAGCACGTTCTTATGAGTAGCGGAAATGCAGTACCTACAATGAAAAAAAAAACTGCATAAAAGCTCAAAAAAGGTGCCGCCATTTTGCATCTTACAATTGATGTACTTTTGGGCAGTTTATATCATTAAAAATACTCCATTTCCAATACATATACGTAAATAACCTTGGATCTTAAATTCGCCCTAAATTCGGGTTCCACGTTTGTAAATTAGTCGAAAACAAGTACAATGATAAAAATTCCAAAAAAAAGTTCCCGCCATCTTGGATCTCAGATTGGACCCCATAATCGTATGCGAATTAGTCAGAAACGAGTATAATGATGAAAATTGCAAAAAAAAGTTCCCGCCATCTTGGATTTTTGAATGGACTCGGAAATCGTATTCCACTTATGCGAATTATTCGGAAACGAGTATAATGATGAAAATTGTAAAAAAAAAGTTCCCGCCATCTTGGATCTTAGAATGGAACTAAAAAAGATATTTCCCGTTTGCGAATTAGTCTGAAACGAGTATAATGATGAAAATTGCAAAAAAAAAGTTCCCGCCATCTTGGATTTTAGAATGGACCCGGAAATCGTATTCCACGTATGCGAATTAGTCGGAAACGAGTAAAATGATGAAAATTGCAAAATAAAAAATTCCCGCCATCTTGAATCTTAGAATGGACCCGAAAATCGTATTCCACGCATGCGAATTAGGGATCCTCCATTAATTACGTCACACCAATTTTATGATTTTTCGACCCCTCCCTCCCCCCTTGTCACACTTCGTCATAATTAACTACACCCGCCCCCCTTAGTGTGACGTCACATGTAGATTTTTGTTCAAGAAGGTAAAACTGACAACATCGCTTTTTAAGTAACTTTTTATTAGGATTGCTTAAAAGCATTCGAAAAATTAACGTACCTATTCTTCCTCCGTCCAAGGATTTTAGACTTTCTATTCTTTTATGTTCATGTGTTCATGTATGTGAGGATTGTGACGTCACAAACATAGAACTCCACCCTCCCCCCCGTCACGATATGTCACATATTGTAGACCCTTTCCCCCCCCCCCTTGAGGTGTGACGTAATTAATGGATGATCCCTTAGTCAGAAACGAGTATAAAGATGAAAATTTAAAAAAAAGTTCCCGCTATCTTGGATCTTAGAATGGAAGTTAAAAAAGATATTCCACGTATGCAAACTATTCAGAAACGAGTATAATGATGAAAATTGCAAAAAAAAAGGTCCCGCCATCTTGGATTTCAGAATGGACTCGGAAATCGTATTCCACGTATGCGAATTAGTCTGAAACGAGTATAATGATGAAAATTGCAAAAAAAAAGTTCCCGCCATCTTGGATTTTAGAATGGACCCGGAAATCGTATTCCACGTATGCGAATTAGTCGGAAACGAGTATAATGATGAAAATTGCAAAATAAAAAGTTCCCGCCATCTTGAATCTTAGAATGGACCCGAAAATCGTATTCCACGCATGCGAATTAGTCAGAAACGAGTATAAAGATGAACATTTAAAAAAAAGTTCCCGCCATCTTGGATTTTAGAATGGACCAGGAAATCGTCGTATGCGAATTAGTCAGAAACGAGTATAATGATGAAAATTGCAAAAAAAAAGTTCCCGCCATCTTGGATCTTAGAATGGAACTAAAAAAGATATTCCCCGTTTGCGAATTAGTCTGAAACGAGTATAATGATAAAAATTGCAAAAAAAAAGTTCCCGCCATCTTGGATTTTAGAATGGACCCAGAAATCGTATTCCACGTATGCGAATTAGTCGGAAACGAGTATAATGATGAAAATTGCAAAATAAAAAATTCCCGCCATCTTGAATCTTAGAATGGACCCGAAAATCGTATTCCACGCATGCGAATTAGGGATCCTCCATTAATTACGTCACACCAATTTTATGATTTTTTGACCCCTCCCTCCCCCCTTGTCACACTTCGTCATAATTAACTACACCCGCCCCCCTTAGTGTGACGTCACATGTAGATTTTTGTTTAAGAAGGTAAAAATGACAACATCACTTTTTAAGTAACTTTTTATTAGGATTGCTTAAAAGCATTCGAAAAATTAACGTACCTATTCTTCCTCCGTCCAAGGATTTTAGACTTTCTATTCTTTTATGTTTATGTGTTCATGTATGTGAGGATTGTGACGTCACAAACATAGAACTCCACCCTCCCCCCCCGTCACGATATGTCACATATTGTAGACCCCCTCCCTCCCCCTTGAGGTGTGACGTAATTAATGGATGATCCCTTAGTCAGAAACGAGTATAAAGATGAAAATTTAAAAAAAAGTTCCCGCTATCTTGGATCTTAGAATGGAAGTTAAAAAAGATATTCCACGTATGCAAACTATTCAGAAACGAGTATAATGATGAAAATTGCAAAAAAAAAGGTCCCGCCATCTTGGATTTCAGAATGGACTCGGAAATCGTATTCCACGTATGCGAATTAGTCTGAAACGAGTATAATGATGAAAATTGCAAAAAAAAAGTTCCCGCCATCTTGGATTTTAGAATGGACCCGGAAATCGTATTCCACGTATGCGAATTAGTCGGAAACGAGTATAATGATGAAAATTGCAAAATAAAAAGTTCCCGCCATCTTGAATCTTAGAATGGACCCGAAAATCGTATTCCACGCATGCGAATTAGTCAGAAACGAGTATAAAGATGAACATTTAAAAAAAAGTTCCCGCCATCTTGGATTTTAGAATGGACCAGGAAATCGTCGTATGCGAATTAGTCAGAAACGAGTATAATGATGAAAATTGCAAAAAAAAAGTTCCCGCCATCTTGGATCTTAGAATGGAACTAAAAAAGATATTCCCCGTTTGCGAATTAGTCTGAAACGAGTATAATGATAAAAATTGCAAAAAAAAAGTTCCCGCCATCTTGGATTTTAGAATGGACCCAGAAATCGTATTCCACGTATGCGAATTAGTCGGAAACGAGTATAATGATGAAAATTGCAAAATAGAAAATTCCCGCCATCTTGAATCTTAGAATGGACCCGAAAATCGTATTCCACGCATGCGAATTAGGGATCCTCCATTAATTACGTCACACCAATTTTATGATTTTTTGACCCCTCCCTCCCCCCTTGTCACACTTCGTCATAATTAACTACACCCGCCCCCCTTAGTGTGACGTCACATGTAGATTTTTGTTTAAGAAGGTAAAAATGACAACATCACTTTTTAAGTAACTTTTTATTAGGATTGCTTAAAAGCATTCGAAAAATTAACGTACCTATTCTTCCTCCGTCCAAGGATTTTAGACTTTCTATTCTTTTATGTTTATGTGTTCATGTATGTGAGGATTGTGACGTCACAAACATAGAACTCCACCCTCCCCCCCCCGTCACGATATGTCACATATTGTAGACCCCCTCCCTCCCCCTTGAGGTGTGACGTAATTAATGGATGATCCCTTAGTCAGAAACGAGTATAAAGATGAAAATTTAAAAAAAAGTTCCCGCTATCTTGGATCTTAGAATGGAAGTTAAAAAAGATATTCCACGTATGCAAATTATTCAGAAACGAGTATAATGATGAAAATTGCAAAAAAAAGGTCCCGCCATCTTGGATTTCAGAATGGACTCGGAAATCGTATTCCACGTATGCGAATTAGTCTGAAACGAGTATAATGATGAAAATTGCAAAAAAAAGTTCCCGCCATCTTGGATTTTAGAATGGACCCGGAAATCGTATTCCACGTATGCGAATTAGTCGGAAACGAGTATAATGATGAAAATTGCAAAATAAAAAGTTCCCGCCATCTTGAATCTTAGAATGGACCCGAAAATCGTATTTCACGCATGCGAATTAGTCAGAAACGAGTATAAAGATGAAAATTTAAAAAAAAGTTCCCGCCATCTTGGATTTTAGAATGGACCAGGAAATCGTATTCCACGTATGCGAATTAGTCAGAAACGAGTATAATGATGAAAATTGCAAAAATAAGTTGCCTCCATCTTGGATCTCATAATGGACCCGAAAATTGTATTCAACGTATGCGAATTAGTCAGAAACGAGTATAATGATGAAAATTGCAAGAAAAATGTTCCCGCCATTTTGGATCTCAGAATGGACCCGGAAATCGTATTGCACGTATGCGAATTAGTCAGAAACGAGTATAATGATGAAAATTACAAAAAAGCAGCCGCCATCTTGGATCATAGAATGGACCCGGAAATCGTATTACACGTATGCGAATTAGAAACGAGTACAATGATGAAAATTGCAAAAAAAAGTTCCCGCCATCTTGGATTTTAGAATGGACTCGTGAATCGTATTCCACGTATGCGAATTAGAAACGAGTATAATGATGAAAATTGCAAAAAAAAAGTTACCGCCATCTTGGCTCTTAGAATGAACCCAAAAATGATATTCCACGTATGCGAATTAGTAAGACACGAGTATAATGATGAAAATTGCAAAAAAAAAGTTCCCGCCATCTTGGGTCTTAGAATGGAACCAAAAAAGATATTCTACGTATGCGAATTAGTCAGAAACGAGTATAATGATGAAAATCGCAAAAAAAAGTTCCCGCCATCTTGAATCTTAGAATGGACCCGAAAATCGTATTCCACGCATGCGAATTAGTCAGAAACGAGTATAATGATGAAAATTGCAAAATAAAAAGTTCCCGCCATCTTGAATCTTAGAATGGACCCGAAAATCGTATTCCACGCATGCGAATTAGTCAGAAACGAGTATAAAGATGAAAATTTTAAAAAAAGTTCCCGCCATCTTGGATTTTAGAATGGACCCGGAAATCGTATTTCACGTATGCGAATTAGTCGGAAACGAGTATAATGATGAAAATTGCAAAATAAAAAGATCCCGCCATCTTGAATCTTAGAATGGACCCGAAAATCGTATTCCACGCATGCGAATTAGTCAGAAACGAGTATAAATATGAAAATTTTAAAAAAAGTTCCCGCCATCTTGGATTTTAGAATGGACCAGGAAATCGTATTCCACGTATGCGAATTAGTCAGAAACGAGTATAATGATGAAAAATGCAAAAATAAGTTGCCGCCATCTTGGATTTTAGAATGGACTCGGAAATCGTATTCCACGTATGCGAATTAGTCTGAAACGAGTATAATGATGAAAATTGCAAAAAAAAAGTTCCCGCCATCTTGGATTTTAGAATGGACCCGGAAATCGTATTCCACGTATGCGAATTAGTCGGAAACGAGTATAATGATGGAAATTGCAAAAAAAAAGTTCCCGCCATCTTGGATTTTAGAATGGACCCGGAAATCGTATTCCACGTATGCGAATTAGTCGGAAACGAGTATAATGATGAAAATTGCAAAATAAAAAGTTCCCGCCATCTTGAATCTTAGAATGGACCCGAAAATCGTATTCCACGCATGCGAATTAGTCAGAAACGAGTATAAAGATGAAAATTTTAAAAAAAGTTCCCGCCATCTTGGATTTTAGAATGGACCAGGAAATCGTATTCCACGTATGCGAATTAGTCAGAAACGAGTATAATGATGAAAAATGCAAAAATAAGTTGCCGCCATCTTGGATCTCATAATGGACCCGAAAATTGTATTCAACGTATGCGAATTAGTCAGAAACGAGTATAATGATGAAAATTGCAAAAATAAGTTGCTGCCATCTTGAATCTCATAATGGACCCGAAAATTGTATTCAACGTATGCGAATTAGTCAGAAACGAGTATAACCCAACTCTGTCAGGAATAACTAGGTACACTCTTCACGCTTCAAGTTCGTCTGTATACTCATTTTCACCCTGTATAATTATGTATGTAACACCCTGTATGTATACGTATGTATCTATCGGATCTATGATCACTTTGTATAACTATAAAACGAAACGAAAGAGCTCGTGATTCTGATTAGAAAAAATGTATAAAAGTCCATATATGGAAAATTTTATAAAACGACAACAAAATAAAAACCCGCCCGTTTGCACCTTGTAAAACACTGTTTTTACAAAATCAAAGATTGTGCGCAACAAAAAAATAAAAAAACAAAGTTTGAAAAAAAAGAAATAAAAGAACGTTTTCAGCGCGTATAGTTAGGATTTGAACCTGGTACCTCTGCTTCACAGCCGAACGCATGAACCACATTACCAACCTCCCTATATCGTGGTACGGCAAAATATGCTATGTGTTACAAGTGATCATGCGTTTCGTTCGTGGCAAGGTAGTGTATACTGTTTCAGAGCCATCTGTGCCAATGGACGAACAACAAAGGTAGTGTATATACTGTTTCAGAGCCATCTGTATGCCATGCTCACGAACAACCGTGGCGCCGTCTAGTAGTGACGACATTTCAGGTGGATGCATTTTAATGTATGGTGCTGATATATCTACTTAAACTAAATAATCTCTGCCTGTACTAAATTGCAGATTTCTAGTATTAACGGCCACTGAGCTATGCTGCGGACAGACGGACAGACGGACATAACGAAACTATAAGGGTTCCTAGTTTACTACGGAACCCTAAAAACGGTATGTTATATACAAGTTGTATGGACTT
>JALPQI010004922.1:0-58104 GCA_025490895.1 Thaumatotibia leucotreta | reverse complement strand
TGTCAAATGAAATAAAAATACGAACTATATTCGCGTGGAAAAGAGAGAGCTAGTGGCGGCATGTTTACGTCATCGCGAACAGTTTAATAATGGTTCACGGAACTTTATTTTTCGTTCATCTCTAGTAACGGTAACCAGAAAAGTTTTGTTCTTTCATATAAATCATATAATGTTCTTGTCAAAACCGTTATGTCAAAGAACGGAATTTTTCCGTTCATCTTGAATATTGTGTTCATCTACAAAACCTTTATCGTAGTTAACCGTTACTAATACGAACGGAATTAATAACGGTTAAAGAACAATATCAAATGGTTAATCGAGAACGGTTCCGATCCCTGGTTGAGACGTCCGTGCACTCCCCATGAAACCATTTGTTACACTTAGAACACTGCAGTCCTGGGCTCTTTTTAGTCACCACCCGTAAACACTTGCTGCACTTCACCATTGTTTCGAGTTTTACGAATTTTAACGTCGATCGATGCGCTTGCACAAAATTGCATCCGGCCGGTAGCGCGGCGAGCGAGCGACTGACTGAAATGTTACCTTCATCAAAAAATAAAAAAAAGACTGTTAAATAAATTAATTTAAAAATGGTACAAAAAAACACCACAACTTCATCGTCCATGGTGTACCTGTACCTACAGTTTTCTGAATTCGACTGATACAAGTATTCAAAGTCTCCGGTTTTTTAGCCGGATTCCGTGTAATGTGAACACCTAGGCCGGATGCCGGTTTTCGGCGAATTCGCCGGTCCGGTTTACTGGGAACGGGGCCTTAGGCCTCGTTACTAAAAACTAAAGTTTCAACATCAAAATAAAATATCTACAACTATGACTGCGCTAAGCTCTTCTAGTTAATTTGGTAATTTTGAGGAGCCCTGATAAGTTATTGTTTTTAATGAGCATTAAAAAACATAAATATTATAATATAAGTAAATAATTAATCTTGTTTATAAATTATAATTATTAATTTAAAAAATGTTCCTACTTACCATCCCTTCCTTAACATAAGGAAACAGCCTGAGCCTGAAGTACGCACGATGGAGCCCACTTCGATATGGAGTACCGTTTTATGTTACCTTCATCAAAAATAAAAAAAACTGGTAAATAAATTTATTAAAAAATGGTACAAAAAAACACCACAACTTCATCGTCCATGGTGTACCTGTACCTACAGTTTTCTGAATTCGACTGAAACAAGTACTCATTGTCTCCGGTTTTTTAGCCGGATTCCGTGTAATCTGAACACCTAGGCCGGATGCCGGTCGGTCAGTCGAATTCAGAAAACTGTACACGATTTAAGGTCAGTGCGGCTAAGTCCGGCATATTTTATTTTTAAGGAAAGTCCGTCTTATGCGTCTTATACTGTTCAATTAGGGTCAGAAATCAGTTGGTAGACGGACTTTCTTGATAGACGATCTTACCCGCATTGACCTTAGTAGTGTTTTCTTGTACCAGTTTTTTATTAATTTCTTTATAAGTCTTTTTTTTATTTTTTGATGAATTGATGAAACTACCTATTGAAGAGGGCTCCACCGTGCCTACTTCAGAATGGGCTTGGGCACAGAACACGTCTTGCTTGAATAAGTGTAATTAAACATTCTGCATTGATATATCCATGATGTGCGGGTACCACGCGGGTAGTTCAATAGAGGTAGATACCGGAGTAAACTCGTTCACATTACTGTGGTCCGGGCATTCTGCCGTCAATTTGCATTGACAAACGCACTGGTGTTAAAACCGGAACCGGCATTTTTGCCGGACCCGGGATAACGTGAACAGCTTCACATAATTTATACTGCCATCAGCCCTTCCGTCAGTTTCGCCTGTCCGGTAAATTCGCCTGTCCGGCCTAATGAGAACGATTTGATTTCCAATACAAAAAAAAAACGAAAAAACCGTGTTCTTAAAATTGTTTTAAAAAATGTGTGGTCTGTCCTCTTTCTAATGATCTACTAGGTATAACCCCAGAAAACTTTCATGAGCTTAGTTTTTCCCCGGTTATTGCCCAAAACATTGACGGTTCAATTTTGGCACACGATGGACCAAACACCCTGTGTCATGCCATGAGTCATGAATTTTGGCCATGCCCTTAAGCGCGAAGTTGTTTTATGCGTAAATCGCAGGGGTATAGGCTGCGTTAGTCGCATGTCGCATACGACCACCGCAATGGGCTTTCCACGTCTGCGTTAGGGATGAAAATTCCGTGAAAAATTAAACGCGTGCCTCTAGTGCCTCGCTGCGATTGACGTACAAAACACCCGCACGCTTTAGCAAGTATTTTTTTAAATAATGCTTGAGATTAAACTATTTTAACGGATTACGTTTCACCCGTAGACTACAAACCCTGCAAAATGTTCTAAGATGTAGTTAAATGTAGTCAATATATGCGATATAATACTTTGAAATAATTTCTTTTGTAACCGAAGAAAATATTATAATGTTTGAGCTTAACATGATCAAGTTAAGTATGGCTATAAATAGGTAATATGTATGTACCTATACCTACAGATTATACATGGTATGGCTATATTTTCTAGTTGCGTTAGTATTGTTTTATAATTAATGTTTTTTGTCGCTATAATTATTACAACTCATAATGACCGCTTTTGTATTATAATATAAATGTAGGTATTATGGAAGTATGTAGATAGTAGTAGGTAGATCTGTGGTAATATTTGTAGGATAGTTCATTTATATTCAATATAATTAATTACTGGCAGTAAAACTGCTGGTATTAGCAATTAGGTACTAACAGTAGATAATAAATCTTAATCCTGCGTTATTATTAACTCATACCTACCCTTGATTACTAGCCGTCATTTAATATGCGTATTGCATTGCACGCACAATTGACAACGTTTCAAAATTTTCGATGTCCCTAAATCGAAAACCATTTCGAGATATACGCATGTAGATCACAAATATATGTTTTGAACAATTTTTTTCGCAATATTTTTGTTAAAAATCTTAAAAATAGTTTAAAGGGGAAGTGACGTCACATAGCTCATTCAGAGCTGCCACTATAACCAAAAAAATCTTGTGGTTGGAATGTCACTTGTGCTTGGCAGTGACATTTGACGCTTGTTACCGTTTTTCGTCGTTTTCTTACGTGTATGAAACATCACTTGTGTCGTCATTTAGGTGATTCTTGACGTTTGTAACTTACGCTCTTTCTGCTCGAAGTAGTAATAAAAAGGGATTTTCGCACAAAAATAGCAATTTTTCGAAAAATAAAAAAATACGTGTTTCTTTTAATATTGAATTCTTTCAAAACCGACAATAAAAACTAGGACTAAAAAATATGAAATGTTGTCAATTGAGAAGGATAGTTTGAGCGCCAAGTTCATGTATCTCTAGCATGATAAGGTATGTGTATGTCGTTGGAGTACTGAAGATATTTTCTTTTTTCCAGTGAACTGTAAAATATTGCCTGACATTTTTTTTGGCTTTTTTTCATTTGTCGATTTAAAACATTCACTTGGTCCGAGTTTTAAGGTCACCGACACTCGAGCAGAAAAAGCCCACTTTCAACACTCATATTAAAAAAAAAACATTTCGGTGTCTGTTTTTTTCCCGCAGGTCTCATTCTCGTGAATAGCAGAGTTGTCCTAAGTATTTCGACAACTAGTCCCAATCTTCACTTGCATACAGCCAAGTGCAAAAATAAGTATCGAAAGAATCCGCTCATAAATATGTTACAACGTTCTTATTACACAGAATTAGAGTGCTCTGGGACATATTTTTGAACATTTTTATGTACCTACACCTTATTTTGTCTTTGACTGTACCTACTTTATTTTTATAACAACCTGTATATCTGTTTGACCTATCCATACACTACACAATCAGGTTAGAAGACACACATTTCCTCTGATTAGCTGATATAATAATACCCTATAACTTCGCCACTATTGCCACTGTGATTTTGACAGCCGATTGTAACATTGTATTGGCGTTTTAATCGCTCCTTCCTGCGAAGTTAGGGTACACTGATTTATAAGTGTGCCATTGATGGACATCAAAATGAAGTAGGCGGTTATTTACAAGTTATTTTGAAACTTTGAATTATTATATGCAGGAAATCATTAAGTACCTACTCTCAATGCTTAGGTATACCTACACAGTTGCTGTCGTGACGTTTGTTTTTTATTAATTTTAGGTAGGTACCTATACCTACAGTCGAGGACAGAGTTACTTGACCCCCCTGCATACAAAGTCTAGAACATTTTGCCGATAAATATCAGTTACACTTTTCTATACTTCCAGGATACTTTCTCTATAATTTATGAATTTATCACCTGACATCAGTATGTGCGGTTTTACGAGAAAAACTTAGATTGCAAATTGATGATCATCCAGTCCTGCCACTGCTAAAGGTGCATTCAGACCAAACGAGCATTCGCTATTCTATTCTAACCCTCTACTCTACACGAAATTCGATCGTTACGCAAAACGTGATTCGTTGATTTCGTAGAATGGGGTATAGAACAGCGAATGCTCATTTGGTCTGAATGCACCTTGACGCATCATTCTACTTTTGCTACGGATTACGACATCGACATAACCTTTAGGGATTTAGGTATTAGCGCCTTTATGGCTTACTGGTGATGTCTGTAAACTTGGTATATAGATACTTAAGGCGCACTGTTCAGTTCAGCCATCAAGGTTTTTCTTCACTCGTAGATTGTAAGCAAGACTTCGGTCACTTTAAAAATAAGATCATGAGGCCAACAGCCAATCTCGGACAAAGTTTACTATTCGAAATGTTGTATGACTTATCGGAAAATAAGTAATATCTAAGGACCTATTTCACCGTCTCCGAATAAAATATACCTGACAGATAAAATGTTAGCTTACTTTGGGAAAAGGATAGTGATAATTTTATTTAACGGATACATTTATCCTGGGATTGTTAAAGATCTGATTCGGCAAGCTGCGAATATAAACATAAATTGACCATTTTATCATTGGACTTAATCCATGCCCTAGTTGAACAGTCTGCTTGAAATAATATGATCTAGTTTTATCTTACAAGCAGAACGTAAATGAAGTGTCCTTGCGCTCTGGAGGATATTTTTTTTCTTGAGTGTATCTTAGAATATGTTCTCGAATGCGAGTACAGTCTCCTTAAAGCCTTGTAATACCTACCTATATTGTTTTTACACTGCAGGTAATAATTTAATAGCAAAATATTAAAATACAACATAACTAGAATTAATTGTGGTTTGTTATTTAGTAGCGATTTACGTAGATACTTAAATATGTCTGTAGAATATGTCCATGCACACGAAGTAAAGGAAGTTCTTCCATTCGCAAATATGGTGAAAAGTGACCTCTGACATTGAAACTAACATGTCTTTAAAATATACTTCATCAAGAATAAGTAATACCTATTTATCATATTCTGAATTGACGCAAATGCTTACTGAATGAATTATCTGCTACAGGCATCACCTTGTTAAATGTCGGAAGGAATATATTAAAATCTATGGACTTGGACATGTAGATAATGAAAATGATGAATTATATTAAATGTAATCAATAAGAAGTAGACATATTTATTAGTAGTAACAGTAAAATAAGCTTCGTCTACGTTTTAAAATAGTTAGAAAACCTATTTTGCAACAGTTTTATAAGTAAGTATAACTTTAACAAGTCTCTGTAGTCTTTGATTTGATTCTTAGCTTGGTAGGTAAGGTAGACTCTGGTATGATCGGACTATTTTTCGGTGAGTTGAAAGGATGTCACAAAATAAATCATAAATTTATTCTCACTAACTTTTACCTGTAGATGTGTGATGTACGTGATAAAAAAGAAATGAAGCTTGCAATTTAAATTCACTTGATGCCGCTCAACCGAATTGCTTAGGAGTAATCGACACTCAAACTTGCACAAATTTTTTTTCAAGACTCACCTCACCTAAAGCTTTCTTAGCTAAGATCGGACTAGTATCTAATTTCAACTCTAAAGTAAGGAGAAGAAGGTGCATAGCTTCCTGTTAAAGATCGGATCTACAAAAATTCTCGAAAAAATCACATTTTTTAAACGTTCATAGCTCACGACTGATGCGGCTGAGCTTGCTGCATACTAGCGAGGGCGGGGTAAAATGGCGTCATGCATAATATTGCCAGTGAGGAAAAACTACTACTATTTTAGTAGTTATTGCGGTCATCCGATCTTACATTAGATCCGATCTTAGCCTGGTGTACCTTATAGCCAATGCCTGAGACGGAGGCGGCGGGTGTAATAGAGTGATTCTTGATTGTAAGATCGTTATCTATAGGTAACTAGTCTTATGATTTGTGGCAAGCGGTAATCCTGTAGCATCATGTTTTAGGGGCTGGAAACCAGTTTCATACACTGTTTATAATACACTGATTCATTGCTGATGATACAAGAGCCGTGTCATAAAATAATTGTTCAGCGCCACGATCACAAGTTTTTTGATAAAGCACTAACGAAATGAATCTGTTAAACCTTTTGTGACTATATTTATTGACTATTAATGAAAAAAAAGTGGGCTTATAAAACACCTTATAATAAAACTAGTTCGAACATAGTGGGCCTAGCCATTGTGAGAAATGATATTTTTTGGCCAATGTTATTTCTCATTTTAAATCATTCAAAAAATGAAATGTTGTCATTAAGTTCGTTATAAATATAATACTTGGGCTTCAAAGTGTCACGTTGCGGGCGGGCAACTCGAGAAAATAGAAAAGGATTTTCATACAAAATTGAAGGCCTAGGCCGGGTAGTATTATTTTTTATTTTCGTTGCATAAACATTTGACACAGGCATCGAGGCTTTTACCCCATTATGAAATTTTGGTTCATTATGACCAAATTATGATAGTCAATAAAAAAAATTTCGACATGGACATTAACATTACAAATAATATAAACAAGTTTCATTAACTTGTGGACAACCAACTATTCTCGTCTACATTTTTTAAATTTGCCGCCTTATTCTATTGGCAAGCTAGTTTAAATCATAAATCTTTATTGTTATTGGTTACATGTAATCGTTTATAGTTGGACAGAGTATATACTTTTTAAATACGTATACTTATATACTTCTTATATACTTTTTAAATACTTACCTATGAGGCGATTTCGTACGATTTTAATTTTCGGGAAAAACAGTATAACGTTGCTGCGCTACTTTTTACCAGATCAAAGGTAAACTAAAGCCAGATAAACTAATGATCGAGCAGCATTGATTTCATTTAAAAATTGCTGTTTTGTTTTTTTTTTCCACGAGGCATAGAGTAAAATGTGTACGAATCCTATCCGCTTTCCCCTACCGATTACATTTGACTATACCTACTAAATGTATTTTGTTGTATTTGAAACAATGGTCATTATTGGTTACGATATTGTTTTAGCAAGCGCTTCCGACAAATGATCTCTATGACAGCTGTCAATCCATTATTTATCAACACAACAATCTCATTTTTCGACAGTAATATTTAGTAAATTGACAGATGTCATAAGTATGTAATGTTAAGTGTCATTTTTACAAGTGGTGATGTCATAAATGTCATTTTACATTAAAAAATGTGAACAGTAAAAAGTCGTGACGCTGAATAAAAGTACAAGTGGATTGATAAGAACTAGCACCAATAGACTGAATCAAAATATCACAGTTGGATTATTGTACATAGCAGCCCTGGTAAAATATCAACCTACATGTAGGTATAACAATTTCGACACTTAGGTATGTACTCGATCCATTCGTCCCTCAAAGCCTACTGCGAATTATGAACGTAGTGTAGCCTATGGGCGATTGTGCACCACAATGAAGTTTACTGTCCGGCAGACCGAGTTTTCATGGTCCGATATGGCATGAAAAAAACGCATGATTGGCTTGTGCACTTGTCCGTCTTTTTACTCGGAGGTGCGGCATAGTAGCATGAAAAAAACGGATGATTGGCTTGTAAAATCGGACTATCGGGGACGGTAAAAGTCAGTGCAATTCCGGACGCAGTGCACAAGCATTAACACGTTTTTCATAGCTGGACGTTTTTCTCGGATCGGAAAAATACTGTCCGGAATGGGGAAAAGTAAAATGTCGGACGGTAAAATTACGTATAGTGCACAAGCTACTGTATACATTTAATGGCGTGGCATATCGGATCGTAAAAAACCGGACTACCGGACGGTAAAAGTCAGTGTAGTGCACAAACGCCCTATGTCTCGCGCTTGTATATAATTATTCGGATATTATCTGTAACAGGGAGGCAACACGTGTCGTTCGCGGGAGGCCTATCGAGAGGCGAATCGGTCCCTATAAAGCGCCCATAAACATAGAGGCCGGGCAGCCGACGCATCGCTGTCCTCACGTGTTCTGTAACTATTTAGGTCGCTCCCGAGAGCACGCATTAAGTAATTACAAGTGCAATACCGCCCGATATTTACTAATCATTGAATCTGACTGCGCGGACAGCTCTTGCGCAAACGCCGCCGTTAGGAAACGCTCAACTCAAACATAATATGATCTCTAAGTCGCCTTCAATAAAGTTAAAATTATTATGACAAAAAAGTCATTATACATTGATTTATGTACATTACTATCTTGGTTTCATACGTATCTATCTCCACATGACAAATCCTATTGTGTTACGCAAGTTATTTTGGAGTTGCCTTTCGACACAACCGTGCTATGCAATTTCAGTTGCCGATTATAATGAAATTTATTTCGTATCAATAACGAGACCATTCTTTACTATCGTCAAGTTCTGCTACAGAAAGTATTGCATTGATTTATTCATTGAATAAACGTACGTATCTTCTTTTGTTGTTGTATCTAGTTCGATACCGGGCTAGGATGGCTGGCGCAAAGATACTGGTAAAAGCACGGCGCAGGATGTCGTTGATGCTGGAGTGGTTGTGCAGGCCCTTCCCAGTGCCATTGGATCCACAGTGATACGTACCTGTGCAGGGCGATACTGACAGCACCGAGTCACAATGCCAAGATTAAATGTAAATTAATGTGTCATTGCCGAGAAAAGAGACTAGATTTTTTACTAATGCTAATAGTATAAAGAGTAAGTTCCTGACCTAACCTAAGGGCTCGTTAAAAAATTATGTGATCATATTTAGCCGATTTTTGACACCCTCCTCCCCACAGTTTTTTTGTCCTCTAGTTATTACTGGTTGTAGAGGAAGAGTTTTTTTAAGTGTTATACAATTTTTTTGGTAAAAAAAATTCTGAAACTTTTTTCTCATTTTCTCTAACGTTAATCAATGAGTATGTCAAGATAAAAACTTATATTTTTCAGTGAGTTATGATTAAAACAGTTTTTTGAAAAACTTGTCATTATCTCACAAACTCCTTAAGCCGAATCCAGAAGAGTTCATATCACATTATTGTCTCAAAATGTGGTCAGGAATACACCCTTCAAGTTTGTCGGGTTTCGGGTTACTCATTTTAACCCTGTATACAATAAACAGAAGTTTGTCTTACAGATTGTCAATTGTCAAATGATTAATCACGTCGTTCGGCATAGACCGATTTCACAATAAAACTTCAAAGGTCAAGAAATTATTGAAATCAAAAGACATTCAAATATTTTTTTAATGTTTCATAACACGAGTAACTTAGTATAGAGAGTAGGATAGGTACTTGTATAATAAATATGCTAAGGGAAATGGAAGAGTCATGTTAGTGTCATTACTGCAGGGACCGGAACCGGTATTTTCTCCATACAAAAAGAATGGTTCTATTTTTTGTCTTTTTCGTTCTTCGGTATATAAATTCTAAGTTAATGGAGTAATTTAAAGTAAGATATTGTAAATTACATAAAATATTGAGTAATACAATAAAGAGTATAAAATATTTTAAAATATTGGGCTATTTCGAGGTTTTTGTAAAATAACGGTTTCGGTCCCTGGTCATTAGACATGCTGTATACTTGTATAGCATGATTAACCTGTATTCGAATTTAAACTTTCTTGAGACATAACGACTCGCGAGCTCGGGGCGTACTCAAATTACTCAGAAGCGTGAACGTGAGCTCAGTGCTAGATAATGGGGACCTAGGCTCTCCCAAACATGTCGCGAGTAGTGACTAAAAGCACGTGAGTTTAACCAATTAATTATATTTATATGTATATTACATATTTGTTATCTATGAGTAGTGTTCCAATTGTGGCTTGCCCGGTGGCCGGGCCCACGCATAATGTACCTACCTAATTGTTATACCGCAACAATATGCTGCATCAAATATCGTCGATCATAACATTCGCCTACAAAACAGAGGGAATTTGTCTTAAGGTGCGTTCAGACCAAAAGAGCATTCGCTGTTCTATCCCCCGCTCTACGAAATCAACCAATCACGTTTTGTGTAACGATCGAATTTCGTAGAGTGGGAGGTTAGAACAGCGAATGCTCTTTTGGTCTGAACGCACCTTTAGAAATTGGTGTTGTCTAAATCGCAGTGATCAGTGATCACACTAATACTTATGTAAGTAAATTAGTACAAATCGCACTGTCTGTAGTATGTATACCATTTTCCAGTTGAAAGTAGAAAAAAGGTAAACTGCTACCTAACTTGAATTATTTCATAATCGCGCACTTCCAGAACACAATCTTGGTTTTATCACCAACTTAAAAACTTACATCGGAAGTTCAAATAATTTTTTTGTTGAAATTATTCATATTTATTTGTAAAAATGTATCTACTAACTTATTTCACGACATACATATGTCAAAGACGTCAGATACTATGGAAAGTCAGCCATATACAGTGTGTAAATCTAATACGGGCGATCAATTAAACCAGGCATGGGATTCATTAGTGTAATCATGGATTACAAGGTTTTTTTAAAGTTACTCTTTATTATGACCCCACAGAATTTTTTTAAGATTATCGGAGCAGCAATGTAGGTACGAACATTTGTTATTGTTGACATGTCAGTTATGTCACCTGCTTTTGAAATTAGCTGTCAACGAGTGTTTAACTCGCGTATGTTGGTCTACATTGCGCGCCGAATTATTTTGTATGGAAAATTTTGTTGCTCTAATTTTAAGTAAAAGTTATTTGAATGTACTTATTATGTCGTAAACTAACACCCGTTAAGAGCTTCGCCCGTATTAGACTTACACCCTGTATATGTACATTGCTCTGTTAAATGTATTAAAGTATGAAACAATTACTTAAACTGTCTAATATTATAGTAAATAACCAAGCTAATTTTTCATATGAGAAGTCTTAAATATTGGTATTATTCTAACTTGGATATTATTGTAATACCGAACACTAATTGATAGGTAGTAGATACTGAGGCGATATGCTCAAGATCAATTTAACGAGTGCAATGCTTTATTTGTCAAATGCGACATTATCAGCAAATTAGTTACTTACGTATTTTTTTACGTTCAATGCTTCTGACACAACCTTGTCTTACAAAGACTTTGGTTTCAATAAAAGCCTGCATGACGGTATTTGTATGCGAATTAGAAGTTAGTCCAACTTCGATTAAGGCTGAGCCACTCCTGGAAAATATTACAGTAAGTACTGAGAATTAAACTATGAGTATAAATTATGCATGATAATAATTCATACCCGTACACAGACATGGCCTAGTGGCTTAGCCCCCAATTCTCTTGACCGAGATCAAGGCTGCAAAAAAAGATGACCGGTAAGAAATTGTTTCTAGACGCTTTCTAGCTATTTAGGCACTAAGAAAAAACGATGCCTAATTCATCAAATTGGAGATCTACGTCCACTATTCATGTACTTAGATTACATACTAGTCGTATTCATTCACGTATCAAAAGTTAGAGGCGTGGCACAATTTGTTTTTATTCTGCAGCGGTTTTCTCCGAAAATATTGAGTTTAGAAAAAAAAGCTTTTCTTTAGGCCCTTATTATACTTAAAACTTATTTAACAACACACACCCCATACTATAGGTGTAGGTGTAGGATTACAGCAAAATAAAAATCATCCCCTTTTTACAACTAGGGGAGGTCGACGAGATTTTTTTTTGTTATTTTATTCTACAATGTTGTCGGCGTAATTAATACGTACCAGATTGCAAAATTCTAGTTCCAACGGTCACTGAGCTATGTTGCGGACAGACAGATGGACAGAATGCTGACTGGTTCTTTCAGCCTTACCTGAATAGCCTTTGCTATACGTATAATATTGAATAAAACAGACCGTAGTTAATACGGGATACTATTAGACAACATTAACATAAGCTTCCTTAATCATTCAACTGTCAAATAGAAGTGCTGGGGTAGAAAAAGACAAGTTTCACCTTAATAATGTAACTTTTAGTAAAGACCATTACAATTACAGTATTGGCAGGACGCCAACCCCAAGTACTACCAGAGAGCCGCGTTGGGTGCTACGGCAGTGCGCCGGCGCCGCTGCTTCTGCTAGTCGTGCTAGTCGATCCCCGGCCCTTGCAAGAGCGGCACGTGCTTACCGGTCTTACCCTTTTTGTCAAAACACAAACAGTGCTTTCTGGACTTTTATGCTGTAAAGGATATTTAATAAGGTAAATTGTGTATAACAATCGAGAATATTTCTTTTGAATTATATTTTTAGGTATAGAAATGTTTGTCCCTACAGTAACTTTTGTTTGTAAATAATCATGACGGTGAATACAAACTTTAGATAGGTATTGCAATTAATCGATTATCCCAAAACGATAGTATAAACTGTCAACTAAGTGTCGTGGTGCAATACACACGATTACAATTAGGGAACGAAATATGACCTAGTTTATTTACGCTTTTAAACTTATTGTTACTAAACGAGTAGTGCCTACTAATTAGTATGATCTACTTCTGAAATAAATTGTGTCACCTCCTTTGATTATACTGAAGTTGGGCCAATAATTATATTAAAACCCTAAAGTCAGACAAAATATTATATTAATATTTACACAGTCACCCATTTTTTTTACTTAATAGGATCACCTACATGTGTTATGTTAACTTAGGTGTTTTTTTATTAAATGTTGCGCATATAATATGTATAATATAGTTACACACTTGGATTTTTGTGTGTTAAAAAACCCATATTGAATCAGATTAAATTCAATCAATAAAATAAGTAAGTAACGTTTAGAAATAAAATTCGATATTATAAAGTTACTTAAGCAAAAATTTCATGTTGTAATAATTGTCATGTTGTATTTTGGTATTTACATTTAGATATAGGTTTATATATAGAGGGAAAAAAATAAAAGCGATCAAAATTATCACATAGCTTTCCGAATACGTTTCATGCTAATTAAGGATATAATATTCATTCACGGCTTCGAATACTTTTTATAACACGTAGCACAGGATTGTTACAAAAATATCTGTGCCTAAGCATCATTGCATTGATAACTTGACAACTGTCTCCATTGTTCGGATAATGGCAAGTGGCTCTTCCTTACGGTCAAGGTTAAAAGTTAACGAGATAGAGGGCAATGACCTTACTAAGCAAATGGAAGGAACTGAATACAGTTGCGAATACATTTTCCTGATTAAATAATAATGCTTTTCGTTCCTCAACAGGATTAATTTGAAGTACCAACATCGGAAGTTAGCCGGGTCTTACATGTCACGTTTAATGGGTATTTACTAGCTGTAAAACAGAAGCTATTTCTCGAAAGCGTGTAACTTGTAATACAAGCGGAAGTCCTTATCTAATTAATAGTGTTAAAAAGATACTTCCACTTGTATTACACGTTACAAGCGTTCGAGAAATAGGCTCCAGGTCGTTAGCTATCACATATTATCAACAAAAAAAAAACCCACGTATTTTTTAAATCAATATGTCTATGCATTGATGTCTTATTGCGTCCTAAATAAAACCCTATAAATTACATAAGCTTTTATTTCATTATGACATTTATGACATATCATGACAAAGATAATGCACAGTAGGGTGGGTCATTTTTCAAAAATTTCGATTTTCTGAAGATAATAGTTACAAAACGGTGCCATTTGATATTTGATTATCACCCTTATTTTTAATATATTTTTAATTTAAGTTTTTCTGCCTCCGGATTTGATCAGTAATTTTCTTAAAATGTATGGAACTTCAAAAAAAAAGTTATTATTTTCGACTTTTTTTTTCGTCTCTTTTGGCTCCATAACTATAGAAAAGCTATTTCCAGGTAAACACAATACTCAAACATAGCTCAAGTTGCAATAAAAAGTAAAAACATAGATATCAACTGTGGTCAGTACAAAATTTACTGAAGTTTCTATGAAATCTTTCAATTAGATCCGGAGGCAGAAAATCAATTCCGATGGCCAAATAATTTTGCACACTCTTTGTCGACCTAATTACGGAACTATTGACAACTGTTTCTAGTAAAAAACAAATACTTTTTTTTTCTTCATACATCAGTGACCCACCCTAATGCACAGGGCATGTTTGATCATTGTTAGGAGGAAAAACAAATTGATTCACGATTTTATTATTTTACATAGGGTTGTGGGAACTTAGTTATACAGATAGAAGTTTTATCTCAAAATATGTCCATGAATTTTAGATATGTCCACATAAAAGTACCTATTTAAATCTAACAATAACATAATTATTTTTTTAATAATAAAATCAATTTGTATGGATGGAGTAACTTTGGTTTTGTGGGAAGTAACTTACAATAAAAATAAGAGAATAAAACTGTTGTGTTATTTCTCTTTGTCATGATTCATGATGTATAAAACCTTCAATAAATCTCATTTATTTTGCATTAGATACGCAATAAGATATCAGACCAAAATGCGCACAACACATTTATTGGGAGAGAAAAAAACATATGTAGGGACATCTTACACAAATCGACTGAGTCCCACGGTAGGTATGCTCAATTAACGGCTTACCATTTTGGCCTGTTTTAGACTAGATTTAGATTTAGTTTTAGATTTTGGCCATCCCCCACGGTGATATTTGATGATATTTTTTGGACCCCCCTAGCCAATATGACGTGTATTTTTTTGCGAACTTAAGTAGTTCATTTAATAACACTTGAATTTATGTATTTTTTTGCCAACTACGAGGTAAATGTTCGTGAAGTTTTAAAACTTAGTATTTAAAAAGTGTTTTATAAAAAAATTAAGATTTTTTTCCGGCTGTAATGCTGTTCAGCAGATTCGAGAGTAACAAATAATTACACGTGATTTGTCCGATGACCCCCCCCTCCCCTATAATTGGTGATTTTTTCTTTAAGTAAGTATTTAGTTCCCAGCGGATTCCCATTTCATGAGACCGGAAATAGATTATTAGTAGTATTTAATATTATAGGTACATGTATTATATACTTCTATATATGTATTATGATTAGTTACACATTCAACGAATCATAATAAATAAATACTACCTACACAATTATCAGTAATCTGAATCTATAAATATTAGATGTCATATATTATATTATATACCAAAGAAAAAATACCGAGTACCTATACCATTGCCGGAGGTGGGAAAATATGGAATCTGAATTTACTTTTAATTATCCTATCCACCCGTGAATAGCTTTAGACTTTTCATACAAATATCCGAATTCAGCATACTTTATATTTAGACATAATTTAGGTAGGTACCTACTTACTGAAAATGTTGACAGTGAATAAGTAGGTATGGTATGACTACCTTACCCAGTTAAAACAATTTGAGTTAAAGAATGGAGAGATGCCAAAGAAAATTAAAAATCAAAGGTACCTATCTGCTTAAAACATGTTTCATACTTTAAATCGGAGACGTGATTTGCAAAAAATCATAAGGCCGTATACTCGTACCTTGAGGTCACGCATTTTTGGCCTCGTGTTTTTGTTTTGTAATGCTTATAAGCAAAATTTTGAAATATTATGTGATTACTATAGCAGTGTTGGTTGATCTCTGTAGGTACCTGTAATGAGTAAAGGTTGTTAACTGCACTTAAGTATGACGTCAATAGTTAAGGCTTTGCTGATTTATTTTACTGTCGGCGACAATTGTTTTTCTATTTCATTTTACGGTATTGTATTAGTATTCTATTAGTTATGGATTTATGCAGTAGGTAAAATCGTAAGACTCGTATGTAGGTAAATCTACTAACTTATTACGAGCAAGTACTGTTCTAGAATCTAGGGTCGAATAATATATTGTGTTACAAAGCTTCCCATATTTATAAATAGTAAACTTACGGGGAGCTTCATGGTTTGTCCAAGGGCTGATTTCACAAACATACTAATAATATTATAATATGCGAAAGTACTACTGACTCGGAGCTGTGCAAAATTGACCAATCACATTCTTAAAATTCGAATTCGAAACACTGCGATGTGGTCTCATTGGTATTGTTCTTCGCACATTTCTATGGCACTTGATGAGTTGATACACTCACTAGTGTGTAACTCAAACGTCAAAGGGCGCGATCGCCAACTGTTGGGAGCATAGCGTCATAAAGAATGTTATGGCAATTCGCGTGAGAATCTTCTCATGATAATTTCCAATCATTTTAGGCAATTTTGAGAATGTTCTGCAAATTGTACATTGCTAATTGGCACCAAGAACTTCTGTCAGGTAAGTTGACAGGAGGCACATATAGGATGAGCACTTTCAATACCAAATGTTATTAATTACTTATCAAAGAAACTTAGCTCAAGGCTTGATGCGATCTAGGTAAGTAGGTACATACTTGTACCTAGTCGAATATCCGAGTGAATGGCACGCGAACGGTCAGTTCATGCTATAGGTACAGTCACGTCTCATAATATGTATACATTCTAGAACTTATGTTTGAGATGCAAGGATCAAAATTGTTAACTTATTTTTAAATGTAACCTTACGAGTTAGGAGGTAATCGGCGGATGAAGCTGGCGAAATAATATCTATTCATTACCTCAATGGCTCTTAACATTCGATTTAAGTAAAACTAACACTAATGAAAAGATATAGTTGGGAAACGCGTTAATTATATCCGTAGGTTTAATGTTGGCCATAAATAAATCCTTTTGAAATAAATTATGTCCGTAATATTCATAGATCCTTATTTACAATAGGTAGGTATTAAGGTTAGAAGTTTAATGGAGACCCTTTCGTTCTTTTTCTTTGGTTTCCAAAATAAAATTAATTTCATATCTGGACTATCGAAAATCAAGGAGGAACTCACCATGGCTTTAGAGGATTCTTATATTTAAAGAAATAAGAGAATATTTAAAATTGTAATGGGTTTTGAAACAATAAAATTTATTAAATACTTAGTTAAACTCATGCGGGTCGCGAGGTTGAACGCGGATTCAGTGCTTGATGATGATGATGGAGACCTGGGCTCTCCGTAACATGTTGCGCGTAGTGACTAAATACACATTAGTTTAACCGTTTAATTTTATTTGTATTGACATACAAATATATCGGTAGAAAAAAGCGGCGAATAAAAATAATTTGGTTGTAATGGTTCACCAGCCATAGAAAATTCGCATTTCGCGCGCGTATTATTTTTTTTAATGACAATTTAGTTTCCAGTTATTATATTATGATGTCTTTCGATAGCATTGTGAGATAGGTACGAGAGTTTATATATTCTGTGGTACGAGTAGGTATTCAAGTAACGTTCATTTAAAATGAGTGCTGGTATTATAGTTCACGGGTTAATAGCTTAATTATAAAGTCTTATAAACATTGTTTTATGTTTTTACTACAGTGTTCAGTGGCTTTATTACCTGTTGTTATAAATGATTTATCTTTGTAGTAAAGTCAAGTGCAGTGCAATTACATCGCTTATATCATTATTTAAACCAGCGTGCTAAATAAGTCAAATAAGGAGATGCGAACAGAACAGGAACAATTCCATATGGACCAAATTAATATGGGACCGATCGGTGAGCATCAGCTTCCAAATAAAAAAAGATCAGCAAAAGTAGTTAAAGCAGTCGGAAGTTCTGAGATTCCATATGATCAATAAACATGTACCTATATAACATATCGTTTCAATGAATTTAAGTAAAATACAGAGTCAGTCTCTTTTACCTACCGTCACTTTTTACTTAGTCAATGTAGGGGTCTCTACTATCATGGTTATCTTACAACATATTTATAATATTAATAGGTCAGGATTTGAAGGCAAGTAATAAAAAAGGTGCAATAAATAAATTACTCACCAATGCCAAAATACATGTACCTAGTGTAATTTCGCTACATACAGTAGGTATTTTAGTGGTTCAGAAAAAACTTAAACCTCCGTAGCCTCGTTGGTAGTGACTTTGTCTACGAAGCTGGCGGTTCCGTGCTCGAGTCCTGGCGAGGGCATTATTTATTATCACAAATATTTGTTCTTTGTTCGTGGTTGTCTACGTATTTAAGTATCTTATTTATTTTATTAGGTATAAACAAGGCGTCCTAATACTAGGGGCCAAGAAGGGAAAGTACCTTAATAACATGAAGTCTTCTTTGAGCAAAATCCTACCTTCGATATTTAACACCTTCGCTGCGGCAATTAAGTTAAATTGCAATTAACCATACTTGTACAGGTCACATATGATCTGTTCCGCAGTGAGCGTGTTAAGGTACATTCCCTTAATGTCCCATAGTCTTGGGACGCCCTGTATATCGTCGCTTGCTACCCCCATCACGAGCCTAGATTGAGCTTAGGTACCGTGTTACTATGTAGGTCAATTTGTGTAAGTGTGACAGGATATTTTTATTTAGCAATGTTGGCGCTTAAGTTTGTTGAAGCCATGTTTCGAAGATAATATTGACAGGTGCATTGTAATTGTATTGTCATTTACTCATTTGTTTTATACAATTTAATGTTCGTCAACAGCACTTAGTAAAATTGCCAGTAATCCTATTTAGTATGAACTTGTTGATCACTCGCCTCACTTAAAAATATATACAAATATACATAAATATATGTATACGAATTCTTATAAATCTCGTAAGCTTTGTAAATAATAAATAATCAGTTCCTGTTAGACGACATATGACTCTGTAGTATAATTTCAAGAGCATTATCAATGTGACACACATTCTGCCAGATAAAAACTGTCGAGGTTGCCGTCTGTTTTATTGGAATTAATGATATATTTGATAATAAAACATGCATAAACAATATCTAAAGTTTTAAGATGAGACTGCGAAGCGGTCATGGCCTCGTTGAGCTTCCGTGGAGCTTTCGTATAATATAAGAAGATACTATTCGCCACTACTTGCCAATTTTATTTTATAATGAGCTTTTAAGAGTCAAACGTCGCCGCCGGCGATCATACTTTCGTACTTTCATGTTTATTAATTAGTGCCTATTATTGCGGTGTATATAAATTGTATACTGTGTGTGCCATAAAAAGGGAAATCATGTAGTACCCATGTACCTAAAATTTTTCTTCAGCATTGAGATGCTAGTGCATATAATGAAAACTCAGTAGACTGTTAAAATTGTGTTATTTTTGAGTGATGTTGAATCAATTTATCGCCAATTGTTTCGACGTCCCTCTTTTAGATATGCGTCATAAATTCATTTTGTTTAAAGTCACAGACATTTAAATATAACTATTCAGATAACATCTGCTAGTATTTAATAAATTAAATAAATTGTGTGGACTGTGTTAGGTATTCATGTCCCGCGCACATATTGGAGCGCCTTATTGTGAAGTGCGTTCAGTCGACAGCTGCTAGCCGCCTAACTGCCGTACTTTACCTATTTCACATAAGAAATGCAACAAGATTAAAATAGTACATTACATCAGAGGCCGGGAAAATGAGGATTTCCGGCCAAGTTGGTATATACCTATGTATAAGGATAGGTAACGAGGCCGGGAATTCGATTTCACGCACTTTTTTGTGTATACCTATGTCAGCCTCCGTAGCCTAGTTGGTAGTGACCCTGCCTACGAAGCTGGAGGTTCCGGGTTCGAATCCCGGCGAGGGCATTATTTGTGTATTTATTTATCACAAATATTTGTTCCATGGTTGTGGCTGTCTATGTATTTAAGTATCTATATGTATCTATCTATTATATATATCGTGGCCTGGTACCCACAACATAAGCCTTAATTGAGCTTACCGTGGGACTAGGTCGATTTGTGTAAGATGTCCCGAGATATTTATTTATTTATTATTTATACCTACTACCTGTACCTACGTGTTGTACCTACTATCTGTACTTGTATATCTGTGTGTCCTTAGCAAATAAAATATCTTTATCTTTATCTTTATCTTTATACCTAGTGATTTTCTCAAACATACAAAGAAATAAAAAAAGATAATGTTGTCGAAATTAAAAAAACTTACTTTGCAGGTCTGAAAAGTGTTATGAAATTCCATTTCTATCCCAGTGACTTACTGCTCCCTAAAAGCGATACTTCCGAGTCTATTTTAAGGAACGTAAAGATAATAAATATATTTCATTGTATGTTTGAGAAAACAATTTTTACACATTCTATCTTCGTAAATAAGTCTTCCATATTATCGTTTACTTTCGTCAAGGATTAGTAAATAAGCGTATTAAGCGTATACTACGCTAGGATTCGTGAATTGAAAACAAGAACAGCATGAATCAGATTCGATGCAATGCATGAGTATAATGACTGCTTCCTCGTAGTGGTCGAATGAGCATGCGCTGTGGGCACACGCATACAGTATGCTATTCAGTTTCAGAGTTCTTTCAGATGTCTGCGTGAAGTTAACGCGTGTATAGTTAAATTTCTGTTCGTCCCACTTGTACTAGTACGAACGAGAATGATAGGAAGTAAATTGCGTAGGTTGGTAATCGATACAGTTAGCTCACGCCGCCAACTCATGGTAGATGAAGAGACAGCGTTACTGCGAATACTGAAAATTGTATTTTATTTACTTGTGTGTACGATACTTTTGTACGAGAAAAAAGATAATAACAGATTTAAACAAGTCTTGTAAATGTTACAGCTGAAAGTTCAAATTCAAACATATTTTGAAATAAACTTTCGCTATTGGGGTAATTCTCCGTAATGTTTTTAAATCGGGACCTAAACATTCTCTCTTTTATTATTTTCCTGACATGAAGTCCGTGGTCGCGGGGTCTAAGTTTTCAAATATTTTTAATGTTTATTTAGTACCTTTTTAAAACATACGTAATTTTATAATTGTACACAAAATAATTATGTCAAAACTAGACGTTTTTCGGCAGATACGATGCCGTGACGATGATATACAACATACGAAAAAAGTGCTTCCTTATTCTAATAAAATTATAATGTAGGGTAGGATAGGTACTTACATAAATATATTTATATCTTCCGGGGAGGATTCAAAAATATCTGATACAACCTCAGAGTGATGTAAGGCGTGTCACACATTATTGCACCTTTCATGGCTGTGACGGTGACTCTACCTGCCTACCTACTACCTACATTATGATTTGAGGGTTTGGTGCTTCTTCTCTGTTGTATGTAGGTAATGTACGACTCCCACTCTACCCAACGGGTGGATTCGCGCTGCGTCAGAGCGCACTTTAAATAAGGGTGAGCCCGACCGGATCCGTCCGCGTTCGCGAGGAGCCGATCGGCTTGCGGCCATAGCATGTGAAATACGCGCCAACATCTCCCATTAAGTGGGAATCATAGGTATTATGGCACTTGGTATTTAGTTGGTTCTTATCAATAGGTATGATTAAGGCGGATCAATAAATATTTTGTTTATTACGTATTTTAATACAAAAAATATATGTTAGATTTATCACCCGTAACTGGTCTATGTGTGCGAACTTGACCTTCTTCACTTGACTATGAATCAATGTCAGGCAACCAGTTTTGAGCCTATGTAGCCAACTTAAACGAGGCCATCATTCTGTATAGTTTTGTAATAATTGCACATGTATATAAGAATCGACACAGAGGTAGGCACATTTTAGCACCATTTGAGATCAATCGTAGGTAGGTATTATCATGATTTTTGGCGTTTCGTTTTTTCTTATTTCAAATTGCTCAATCTATGTGTATGTAATTATGTCCATAGTCTGGTACTGCAAGAAATCAGTCAACTTGTAGATAACCGAATTATGTACCTATCACCAAATGTCAGTTAGACCCGAAAATGTTTCTGATGTAATTACGTATACATAACTAGTAACTATACCTACGGGTGAGTTTATTTTATGTATATTATGGGATGTAAATTTAACACAGTCAAATCCTTTAACTGTGAGAATGAGACATACATACGTATCAAGTACAATCAGATAACTTTTACCTAAAATCTGAATTTAAATTTCATCTATACAAAATTATTCGGCTCGCTATTAGTTAAGTGCTCGTTGATAAATAATTTCCAAAGAGGATGTCAAAACTGTCGTAATAATCTTTGCAGCTACATTACTGCTCTGTAAATATTTAAAACATGCGGTCATAATTAAATGTAACTTAAAAACACTTAATTCATTCTTAAACTTGTCTTATGATTAGGAATGTCTGGTTTAATTAATCGCCCCTAATATATTTACATACTGTATACGACCAGTTTCGTTATGAGTGCAATAGATTACGCACACGCAATTAACATAACGCACAGATTAATCCACGCTGTTATAAGAATACAGACCTAGTGGAGAACAACGCTGTACTATAAAAGGTCTCGAAAAAAAAAAAACCCTATGTGTTCATACATATTTATCTATAGCTAAAACTATGAGTAGTGGAGGTTAAACTCTATAAGCTGATGCTCCGATCAGCGTGATGCACTTCGAACGATGCACTTGGCCTCATGACGTCATGAATCTCAGGATTTTTTTCCTGATTTGCCAATGCCGTCACGGTACAATTGAGGAATTTTAATAATTAGTTAATAGCGCTTTTAGCCTGTTTGTAGGGATGTTCAAATTCCACGCTGGTACAGTCAAATAGGTATGTTACACGTTCAATCTTATGTCGTCTAACCGACCGCTAGTATTAGAAGTTTGTAATTTACATGTTTATCACGCCGAATAAGTGGTAGAATAAAATATAGAAAAAACCTCTCCTACACATAAAGTGCGGATGATTTTTTTTACTGAAATCCTAATGATGACAACAGAGAATATTGTTTTTATAATTTTCATTTCTAATAATTTTTTGTGTTTTCCTTCCTAATGATTACGAAACTTTTCCTACGAAGAGTGAAGACAAGGAATAGATTGTTAGATAATGAAAGATGTTTATCCCCGACCATTGTTGTAAAGAGTTCTAGATTGTGGACTCGATTAGGATCAGATTGCGAGAGTGCAGCCAAGATGCAATCACAACATTTCAGAACATTAATCATTCTCGCATAGTTTGCAATCGCAACATGAGTTTTGATTCTCATGTTTTTATTCTTAGTAACATTATATACCCTTCGAGCAGTTCTGTGTCTTAAAGCTAAATTAAATTAGGTGTGTAAGTAGGTATGGCGTTTATATTTTCTTTCTCAAAAAATGCACTTTTATCGTTAATATTTTTTTCAAATTATAACTAATGTTAACCTCCAACATAACTAAATATTAAGCGATACGGATAACTTGCGTTGGGAATTTAAGTCGACGATAGTTTGGCAAGTTTCAACCAATTAAGATGATCCTCATCAGGGGTACCCTCGGCCAAAGCCCGATGTGACTAACCCGTAGTAGTAAAGCAGTCTACTTTTTTTTTCAATATTTATCTGTGTTAATTAGGTGTTACTAAGCATAATGATAAAATAACGACAATAAAAATACAAGGTTAGTAATGATTTTAGTTTCATTAACATACGGATGTAACATAAACTTGTCAGTCTTGTTTTGTATTTGTCAAGGATTGTTTAGTTTAGTACCATAATTTTTATGTTCCGGTAAATATGTATGCTATGAATATAATATTATTTTAACCGTGATAAGGTGTATCGTCGTGTATATGCGAAGTAATACATCATTTATTTTCTTATTATTTTCCTCTATTAATAAGTGACATGTGTTGTTGGATCCAATGTAACTAGGACAAGAAATAAGTAGTCATTTTATTTGCTAATAAAAATTGTACGTGAATTTATTGGATTATTAGGTATTGCTGAAGATACGTCATGGAACGGTTACGTTAGGAAAACATAACTAACTGGTACTTTTGGTTTTAGCTTCTTTTAACGATTACAAGAGGCTTTTTTGCAGATACCGCATAACAAGTAACGATGCACACAATATAATCACTTTTCATACACGATTAAAGAATAGAAAATGTAAATATGTAGTTACAAATCGAATAAGTACGCAATGGGCGTTATAAAAACATATACAACATATAATGAAATATGAATAATACGTAGTTCACAAATCATCGTGTAAAGTGGTAAAAGTTTAAGCCGCGTCACCCACCTCATAGGCTCATGACCTCTGCCTTTCAACCCGTGATGTCTGTCTGTTTCGTCTGTTGCCATACATTCTAACGTTTTATTCGTTTTAGCACCAACTCTGTGCAAAATTATTAAATTACATAAATGAATTTGATTCATAATAACTATGCACGCGACTACAAACATTTCTCCGAGCGTTTCAACACTTTCAACCACAGTGACTTCGGTGGCAACATTATTCCACGATTTCCGTGGGTATCTCATATTTTTTAGGATATCTTAGTAGTTGTCAACTACGTCTACCAAGATATCCAAAAATTCATACATCTCTCAAGGGATTCCTGTGATAAGGCTGCCACCGAAGTCACGGCGGTTGAAACGCTCGGAGAAATGGCCAAAAAGTATCTTACTGCATTGTATATGTAGTCGACTGTACCACTCGACTGATGACTTGGTACCGTGGCAAACACTATGAAAGTATGCTATGTAATGTACCTAATATTATTCCAATTGTGATGGCTAGGTGCTTCATCATCTTGGTCTTCATGTGCGAAAGGTACATCATTATTTATTATTTTCCTCTAATAATTCTTATGTTTAAGTGTGTTCAAATCAAGCGTTTTCGTCGTAAGTAGACTAAGAGATTGAAGTCTCAATGAATATTCCTTTATAGAAGATTGATGATGGGCAGCAGCATCGTCATAGGGGACACATTTACCACGCTTGCCCAGCCTGACGATTATGGGTATTTACCTCCTAAATGCGTCTATAAGTCAATACGTATAGTTAATATGAGTGGCTTAGGTCCAACAGTGGACAGCAATGATGATGATATGATGTGTGTCATGTTGATTTAAGTCCATAGCCCACCGACCACGCCATCAGCAGTATCAGCACTAGGTATACAAATTATGCATACAGCAGTAAATAAAAAAAATGTTATCAATTTATTAATAGTCATTATAGCCAAACTATTTGAGGTGCAAATATCGTAAAGCCATTGCTTTCGGTGGCTAAGTAGACGGTAAACTGCCACAAGACGACTGACAAGGGAAGTTCGTGACTGATAGTAAATGTCGCTAAGATTTTTCCTTTCTGTTCTGTCAGCTAAACCCAGGAACCAGGACTCATTGCACTACTTGCGACCACCCCCAATGTTTTTCAAATGTATTTGATATGAAATTAGCTGTGTAGATACCGTTTACCAGTTACCTTAACAAAAAACGCTCATCACATGCTAGGACGTATTTGAATGTCCTATAATAATTGATCACCAGTACTTGCCAGGATACCACAACTGGTTACATTCGCTAATCCAGTTGAGAATGACCGGAAGGTTTACAATTAAATCCTATTACATGAGTTAGCCCAAGTCGTTAGCACTATGTGTAGTGCATGCATAGAGACGCAGGAAACAAACAATCTTACTACTTGTTAACATGTATCTTGGTAAAAGAATGCAGGACGAAACACTGAGACTTGGGGAAACTCCACTATGTGAAATGGTTATCAGCAAATACATATGTGACATGCTGAGGGTGGAATTTTTCGTGATTTTATGTTTGGAAAAGATTTGAATATTTGAATTTGTTTTACCGTTAACTTATTGCATTCGATATTTAAGCGTAGTATATGCATAGTTAAATCGGACGTAATACTCAGACACACCGACAGGGAAGTGGCGAAATTATAATGGTTTTTCTAATTTGGGCTCGGAAACCTAGATGTGTGGATGTGACTCATTACTGTACTATATATTTTTTTATACTATAATAGTATAATTATATTTTAATACAACACAAGCTACGTAGCTTAAACCAGTACCCTATTTATTTACAACGGCTTTCCTTTTCAGTTCATGCTGAGGTCAAGAGGAATGTGGACTTAACCACAAGTGACAATGTCGAGCATGGAAGTCGGGGTGAACCGGCAGCTGGGCCGCGCCCACTTGTCGCATCTGCCGCAGCGACCAGCCGTCAACCTAGGCTTCCAGGACCTTACGTACACCGTGCAGAATGGACGAAGTAAGTAAACGTAGGTTAACAGTGGTGAATGATGATGTGCATAATGAAGGGGATGAGATTGAAGTTAGATCTGTCACTAATACGCGAGCACGAGCTGGATAGAAAGAAAGCCCCTTATTCATAGAGGTCTCCTTACTTAGCAAGCCACTGTAGCGTAACGCTAACGCAAACTTTACTTGCCAAGTTATGGTATGGCTACAGGACGCCTCCTATATTACGCACCTATTAAAGATATACGTGAAACCCGAAAAACGAGTTATATGAACTCGTCCATCGGTCTTGCAGGAATTATCGCCTCGACGACGTAAATACCTAATATAGGCTTTGATTCGTTATGTCATTCAAAATGGGCTCTTGTTTGGCTTAACCTTGGCCTTGCACCGAATCGCGTGCCAATTAATTGCTTCGTTCGGTTTCTTATCTTTAGGCCTACATAGGGTCCGTCCTCTGGTTTGATAGGACATTAAGTGTAGGTATGCTGGACTTTTGTTCCGTGTTTGAATCGGATTCTACTTTTCTGCATTCTCATCTCATCTTTGGCCAAGTGGCGGCCAGCACTAGGCTTGTATTTAACCTAACAAAACAAAAAAGCCATCAGCGAATCATCAGGCCCTTAGTACCTACTGACTGTCATCGGGCCGTTAGTCTGTTACTTGAAAGTCTTGATACCTATTATTTAACTCCGTTTTTTTTTTCGTTTTACTAATAAGATAAAAATTTTGATATTAGTTTATGTTGGTTTGCAAATGACTGAAACGAAACGAAATAACTTGTTCTTCATAGTCAAGACTCGATCGCGAAGCGACTAACAGTGGTACCTAGTAAACTGGCGGCCCATCTCAGAAAAAGTCAAATGCTTTTTATAAAACACGTGAAAGACTCTTTGCTTATTTTATCAAATTGTAAGGTCAAAAGGTCGCCGTCTGGGTCCGTCTCGTTGTAATATAACATAACTAGGTTAAGTTATCGTCAATACACATCGAAGTCGTTATGCGTTTATATGTAGTATTGTATCGTTCGGTCTAAATTAGACGGATATTTTCAAGGATATGGTACCTCTACAAAAATGGAATGCATTTATGAAGATCCAAAATGGTCCGATTTGATCTAGGATCCGCAAAAGATCCGCCAAAGGCCTAAAAGATCCAAAATCGGATCAAAAGGAACACTGCGTCTGACTTTATAATGTGAACTGAAGTGATTGATGAAGGATTTTGTATTTATTGCTACATATGTATGTATGCAGGTATACACATACATATTCAATAAAATAAATGGTGAATAAAATGATAAGTTCATAGTAGCGTTTTCAATATTCACTACAGTTTACTAAGGGAGCCCGGGTCGCCCGGGGCCCGTTTGGCAATCTAATCCCAAAAGTGAGAGTTGTTTAACAATTGACCTTTCATCCCGGAGGTAGTGATTTTATTAGTTTGCTTATTAGATGTTTCAACTCGTTTCGTCAAAAGGTGACTGATTAATATAAAATTAAATTTTGTCGAAAAATTTCGTGAGGCACTTTATACATATACCTATCTTTATATGTATAGAGGAAAATCGGTGATGATGTGCCATTCCGTACAGATGAATTAATTTACAAATAAGGGATTTTTGTTTGAAAATATATATATTTGTAGGGTAAGGGAGATAATGTATCTAATTTGTGATGAGACGTAATGTGCATTAAACATAGCTGTGGCTATGAAGTCTCCAAATGCTATTCGAATTGTACATGTCAATTTTTTTCCAAGTAAAATGAACCAAATATTCGATGTAAGTACTTACTCGAATTACAAGCTGTAATTGCGCATTATGTAGGCCATTTATTTACGAGCGCCATGTACACAGACCGTACCATTACTGTCGTGGTATTTGCCTGTCGACATTGGGTCTGCAGGAGTGTAAACGCCGGTTAGTCAACAGCTAGAAAGCATTGCACGTGTCTGCTAGGGATGTGACCATCCCAGATGTGTAGATATCGATATTTGGGACGAAGTATTTATCACTTTTACCAATGAAATGAGTTCTTGATATGAAATGATGAGGTCTAATAAATGTCATGTCACATACACTGATTTAAATTAGTAGTGTTGGTAAATCTGGTCTGGTATTGTAGTATGGTGGTCGCCGTTTAATCGTCTATTACAATGGTCGGCACGTTCTAACCTAAGTATATACCTACGTAAACAACTGAATATGACGAATATCATATTAATATTAAGCCCATAGGACAGGTCTGAAATGAGAGCTAGACCTATATCGCCTTTTATATTTAACCGATATTGGATCAGACAAAATACTCGTAAATGTATACTGACTGCGCGATTACTGCAGCTTAAGATATAGTGTAGTCGGAGTTTAGTCGAAGTTTAAAAAACATTCATTCTGAGAGTAGGTCCTAGAAACTCTTTCACGTCATGTCAATACAGTACTTACTTAAAATTTCATCACTAAGTGACTGGAAAAATCATCAAAAGTCTATTCTTTCTTACATAGGTTAAAGTTTATTAAGCTGTATCACTTTTACTTCAATAATCCATATATTTACAGAAAACGATGACATTAGATAATTATATAACATTAGATTAAATTATAAACTAAACCCTAAAATATGCACTAACTAACTTCTTACGTATACTATAACAAGTTAACAACAAAAGCTTCACATACTACTTACTCTTAACTGGATATGGTAAGCATACCTATTGCTTGTCTCCATCACCGAATAAAATATATCTGTCAGATAAAATTTGATTGACCTTTTCTAAGAAAGGATGAACAATATTGCTTTGCTCTTCCGCGATACAGAATGTGTAGCTAATTAGTGTAACCCGCTATAATTACTTGCGTATTTTTTGCATGCAATTAATTTTCCCACCCTCCCGCCGCAAAAATAAATACGCAAATAACTATAACAAACCACCACCAATAAAACTATACTCGACACGTGTTTCGCCTCTCTACGAGGCATCATCAGGAGTTGACGATGTTGTCGGTCTGGTGTCCGGCAACAGAATGAGCTGTCCTGTCTGGTCGGCCATATTTATAACCTCACCCTGACCCCGCCCCCTACCCCCTTCTCCCCCCCTGGCAACGGAAAAAATTCGTAATAACGGCGATGACGCAACATTCAGCTGCTCGTTAATAATTACACCTCTACCGTTGTACCTAACTATTTCCAATTGTTCCAGAACGTTCAAACGTAAACCTTTATCACAAACGTGCAGAACATTAAAAGAGTGGTCCTCAGATAAACTATGGCCACTCTCTATCAAATGCTTCGCGAAATTTGAACGTTCTGGATGGTTATGCCTATAAGATGTAACATGCTCCTTATACCTTGTGTTAAAATTACGGCCCGTTTGCCCCACGTACACCTTATTACAATCATCACAAGTTAGCTTATACACACCAGACTTCTTGCCCGTCTCAATTTGATCTTTGGCGTTACAAAGTTTTGAATGTAACGTATTGTTTGTCTTAAAAGCAACATTAATATTATTAGACTTCAAAACTTTGTAAATATCATCTGATAGTTTGCCAACATACGTAATGCTTGCCTGAAATTTCTTGGTGGGTTCAGACGGCCGTGCAGCATACAACATATTATTGATCATGCCATTCTGTTTCTTTCTGATTATACCATCCACAACTGACTTATCGTAGCCGTTAGAAACCGCCAAGTGATCAATAATATATAATCAGAAAGAAACAGAATGGCATGATCAATAATATGTTGTATGCTGCACGGCCGTCTGAACCCACCAAGAAATTTCAGGCAAGCATTACGTATGTTGGCAAACTATCAGATGATATTTACAAAGTTTTGAAGTCTAATAATATTAATGTTGCTTTTAAGACAAACAATACGTTACATTCAAAACTTTGTAACGCCAAAGATCAAATTGAGACGGGCAAGAAGTCTGGTGTGTATAAGCTAACTTGTGATGATTGTAATAAGGTGTACGTGGGGCAAACGGGCCGTAATTTTAACACAAGGTATAAGGAGCATGTTACATCTTATAGGCATAACCATCCAGAACGTTCAAATTTCGCGAAGCATTTGATAGAGAGTGGCCATAGTTTATCTGAGGACCACTCTTTTAATGTTCTGCACGTTTGTGATAAAGGTTTACGTTTGAACGTTCTGGAACAATTGGAAATAGTTAGGTACAACGGTAGAGGTGTAATTATTAACGAGCAGCTGAATGTTGCGTCATCGCCGTTATTACGAATTTTTTCCGTTGCCAGGGGGGGAGAAGGGGGTAGGGGGCGGGGTCAGGGTGAGGTTATAAATATGGCCGACCAGACAGGACAGCTCATTCTGTTGCCGGACACCAGACCGACAACATCGTCAACTCCTGATGATGCCTCGTAGAGAGGCGAAACACGTGTCGAGTATAGTTTTATTGGTGGTGGTTTGTTATAGTTATTTGCGTATTTATTTTTGCGGCGGGAGGGTGGGAAAATTAATTGCATGCAAAAAATACGCAAGTAATTATAGCGGGTTACACTAATTAGCTACACATTCTGTATCGCGGAAGAGCAAAGCAATATTGTTCATCCTTGAATATGGACTTCCGCAAAGTAACGCCTGATTCAATTAATGACCTTTTCTTTTACTTATAATCGTATAGATAAAATCGTCTCGTATGTGAAAAAACTATAACTACTTAGTTATAGTTTTATCACACGAATACATTTATCCGGGGATTGTGTCGTAAGTATCACAAATAAAATGATGAACTGGGCAGTACGATAATGAGACAGCATAGTTTTAAAATGTAGACCGCAACAGGAAGAAAAATCTAATTTCTTAAATCATCTACAATGGTACCAAACCACAAAATTTAGGTCACAGGAAAATTGCGTAATTTATTCATATTAGTATTAATACGTCAAAGCCATCATGCAAGCAAGATTTGCTTTAGCATTTAAATAGATCATAGTTATGTATTAGTAAATGCTTCATAATTGTTCAATCTATGTCAATGCTAGGAGCCTTGGAAGTGAACTGAATGACTCGTTGATTGGCATTATTATAGAATTATTATGTAGGCTTGAAGGCTAACGTGTTCGCAAGTTATACTACACCTAACAATAAATAACTTGGTCTAGATAGTAGACGATTTAGCTTTAGCTTAGTTGTAAATTATAATTGATAGGTGTCAACATTCTTTGAAAAGTAATTAGAAGGTCATTGGTTTCCATACGCGCCACGCTTGGCAGGCGGGTTGGCGCGCGCAGTTTGGAATTGCTCTGCGGAAGATGCTGCTGCCTATCTTCCGGTATTTATTCCCTTAGCAGGCTCTTACTGCAACCACGGGATGATATGGTGGGGGACTACTCGCAAGCCGGTCACTCCACGGCCGGACATGTGGAGGTCCAGAGGGGAGGTCTATGTTCAGCAGCAGTGGACGTCTTATGGCTGAGATGATGATGATGATGAATTACAAGGTCCGTATTTTTTTCTTAATTCTTGCTCTAGTAGCTCGAGAATGCTGACACATGCATTCTCGAGCCTATACGCATGCATCTCAATACCTATACTTAGAGGTGAAGTCAAACATCTAAAAAAATCTAAATATTTTCTGAATATTAAACAATATTCATCATCGTGAGAATTCTTATCATGTCAATCCTTATTGAATGCACTTCTAGCCGCGCGCGCTGGAAACGGCGAAAGACGCCGCGCACGTGAGAGCACCATGCTATTCCCATTACGTTTGCTTTGCTCCACACGGTTCTTTAAGGTGATCCTTAGTCGCGAAATATTATATATTCAAATACCAATTTACAACTTTCTTAATCGAAAACAAAAACTAATTAAAATAATACCTATTAAAAATAAGTAAAAGTAATTTTAAAATACCTATCAACTTAAATAAAGTTAAACCTAAGAAACCGATCTTAACCGCCCCGATTAACCGACCTCGAAATAGCCCAATATTTTAAAATCTTTTATACTCTTTATGTACTGCTCAATAATATATGTAATTTACAATATCATATTTTTAAATTACTCCATTAACTTACAATTATACCGAAGAACGAAAAAAAACGAAAAAGAACCGTTCTTTTTGTATGGAGAAAATAACGGTTCCGGTCCCTGCCTGACGCAAAGGTATCAATCACGCTCGCAAATTATATGGGCGTTAATATTTTTTGTTAGTATTATTCTTTTCCTGTCAGTGAACTCACTTCCTAAAAAGTATAATGAAAGGATGACTGCATTTTAGGCAAATTTTACCAATATAGCGTAAAGAATTTCCTACGTTTTTGTAATACTCGTAATAACTTTTCTATACATATATGGCAGCGCATCTAACTTTTTATAAATATTATGACGAACAAGTTTAATATTAAGCGGATGCTACGCAACGCATTTTACGCAAGCACTTACCACTAGCACAGGAATTCGACGACCGTATATCATTAATATTATACGAGTAGTACTAAATAACATTTTATTAACTAGAACATTGCAAAGGCAGGATTGATCTAATTTCCTTTGTTTCAAAACCAAATAATATTTTCTTTAAAAAATATCCGCAGATATAATACTCTGTCCAACAATTCCTGGGGCCCGGTTCTGAAAAGTTTGTAACATAAAATACAAATTGAAGTCTCTTTTTAACATTATGAATCAGATAAGGACTTCCGCCTGTATTACAAGTTACAAGCTTTTCAAAATGCAGTAGAAAAAGGCAAATTAATAAAATGTAGAGGCGAGATATGTCTGCAAATACAAAATTTAAATTTGCCGCCATTTTTACTGACAGGGATTATTGGATTGAGTGCTAGTACCTAAGTTTTGTTAGAGACGAAGCTCACGGTGACATGTGGAGTGGTGGAGTGCACTGGCTCGTTGCACTCACCGGCTGTGGCGCAAGGAACTAGCTTTCTGTCGCCAGAGCCGCGTCTCAGCGCCAAGGACGCTAGGACACTGATTAGGGCTTCTGAGAGGGGTCGACAAACTTTCTGCACGTGACTTAGCTCGGAAATGCTATTGCGATAAGAGTAAGTAGAAGTAGGTAGCTAATTTAGATTTAAGAGTCCGGTGTAGTTTTTACGAATTTCTTCATCTTTGGAATATTGGAGTAATTAAAAGGAATCCTAGCATTTCAGCATATAACGGAAGGTAATTTCAATTCTTACTGAATAAGTAAGGTATTTTTCTTATTTTGTTCTAGAGTTTAGAATAATGTATCTGAATCTAGGAGCTGTTGCGATTTTTGATTGCAGAGGTAATTTTTTATATTCAAAATGATATCAAAGCGGTATGTAAGTTGTATATGTATGTTGGAAAATGAGTCGTCAAGGAATAAGTGGATTTTTTTCATTATCGTACATATTTTTGTAATAAATATATATGTAGCATTTAGCTAATTTAAGAAAAAATGCCAAATTTAAGAAGATAAATTAGAGTAGGTTATAAATTATATTCAATAATGACAAAATAAACTTCATTTTATGTCTAATTAAAATATTATAAAATTAATTAGGTGGCATCAATATTGAAAAATCTAAATACAGTATTGTATGAATCAACGGCCTCGTAACACAAAATTTCTTATAATAATTTTTGGATACAGAATAGAATTATATGTTAGTAAAAACAATCTTTTTGTAATACCAATAGTTTGCATTAGGTATCTTAATAATTGCAATTTATATGCGTTAATTCATTATTAACGATTTTCACTTTCAAATCTATACCGGACTCTTAAAAAAAGTAGTCACGAGATGGCCCTTATTTTCTTTTATTAATTAGTATTACTGTAGGACTGTAAGTAAGTAAAATCGACTCTCTGTGTAGTTTGTTGTAGGTACTTGCAAAATTGATGTGAACTTATTTAATAACAATATGCTCAGTACATAACCGATGTTCTGTAACATTCACGTGTGAATGTGCAATTTAATTTTACCTGTGTTTAATATGAGAATCATTAATTATAATTAAACTATGTACACCAACCAGTTCAGTTATTCAACCAAACTTAGTGTAGTTACTAATTTCGTTTTAGACGTAGGTTTATGCGCGAGGTATGTGCGGACATATTTAAGTGGGAAGGGAAATGTTGATATCGAGCCATGCACTACGAATATGCCAAATTCAAATACTTTAATGCTATTAAACACGTAAAAATAAATACATGTACAAATTTACAAAATTATTTTGCCTTGGTACTTAGTTGCATAATTACAAGATGGGTATTTCTTATGTATATGTAGTTTCGAAATGAAAATCAAATGATTCTTTATTCAAGTTGACATAGAAATAAATATTTTTGAATCATGCACAATAGCCAGTACAAAAAACTACTTGCGATTCTAACCCTGCACTCATTTCGTGATTTGTTAGTTTTGTAGGTTGTCGCAGCTATGTATAGAAAGTTAAAGTTACCTAAACTTAATTTCCATATTTTATACAGTGTGTTATCATCAAGCAGGCTTTTATTGAAACGAGACTCAGATTTCAGCCAAACCGTGAAAATCATTTCATGAAAAGTTTTCATTTTAAAATTAGGTAGTTAACTTTCTAAGAAAATTTCAGTGAGAAGCAATGTACTTCAAAATGAATCGTTAATTAGCGCTTGATAATGGCATATTGCATCGACTTGCAGTGTTTGACAACTCATCATCAGCCTATGATAGTCCACACTGCTGGGCGTTGGCTTCTCGTATTAACTATGCGTGTAGACGCATTAGGAGGTAAATACCCAGAATCGCCTCGCTAGGTAAGCGGATTTCGCTCGCAGTAATGTATCCACTATGATGACGCTGCTGCCCATCATCAATCTTTTATCAAATAATAGTCATTGAAACTTCAATCCCTTAGTCGACTCTTACGACACCCGCTGGAGGAGTTGGGGTGGTGACAAATGTATTCTTACTGCCGTCACCACACGGCCAGGTAGTTTTAAGTTTGACAACTAAGGGCCTTATAATGGTAAGATTCATCTGTACGATCCATCATTACGAACCGATCTAAATGACCAGTCGATAGTGTATTAATCTATCGACGGGTCGATATCGTTAATGATTTACTTGATCGAAGACGATATCGAAAATCGCAACAAATCCCATGAAATCGTGATTATAGTACGATTGATCGACTTTGTGTGAGGTACTTTGCGATCAACGATTCGATTTCAATCACATTCTTGACGCGGAACCGCACGCACTGCATCCCTTGACACGTGTTACTAGATTTATATGCGAATGCTGATGTCGCTTTAGTAGCCATTTTTTTAACACACAGTTTTCTAGGTTTTTTTTCTTTAGTCGAAGTTGAATCAAATATATATTACGTGTAGGTAAAAAAAAAAAAATTGGGCCCAGTGACTTTATTGTACCGTTTCCAACGAGTAAATGATAGAGGCTCCATCGTAACGATCCATTGCTTCGCGTATGGATGGCAATTTTAAAGCGATTAATCGCCACGATTTTCTTTCAAGCGATCGAAGCGATGTATCGTGCCCTTATGCAGTACACGCGTTACATGTATATTATATTATACTCTACTTTATTTCAACTTTTCTTTAAAGGACGAGTCATAGTAACAGTCAATGTCCGAAAACATATTATTTCAGATTTCAGACAAATCTACCACACCAAACAAAACGATCAACAAATACATCATTCTTTTCAACACATTGTGTATTTACAGAGATTGTGATACATACCTACCTATAGATAAATTTAGTAAGTAGATATACTTAAGACTATTCATCCCTGGGTACAAAATCCAAGTATATAACGTAACACGCTTTCAGCTCTTCGTCAATAAAAAGCTTGGCATCTGATTTATACTCCCCATAAATGATATCTTTTGGCATTTGTTCACTGTCTAAGTAAAAATCTTTAACATCATATGAGCCCTGAAACATAATGAATCAGAATGAAAACCTGAAATCTAGTTGGCCAGATTATGGTAAAAGTTCAGTCCCATTATTTAATATCGTACATTGCATTATTTAATATCGTATATTTATTATCGACTCACACTTGGTATAGGGCAGTCTTCCACTTCGATTGCCTCCAAATACGTTTGAAATACATCGTTAAAAATATTTTTCATTATATAACACAATTTATTTTTTGTGTAATACGCTCCTGGTTTGTATCCTCCTTCTTTCTTAACAGATACTGCTAACTCCACCTAAAAAGCGAATCTCATAATAATAAATGGTAATATCCAATTTATATGTTAAAAAAGTTAGAGATACTTGCAAGAATGTTGTCTCCCAGTGGCCACGGTGATGTGACTAATATGTCCAACACATCAGTGGACCGATTAAACTTCCTTTGTGTTATCGATACATCAATATCAGATGTGGGAGACTCACAGCCTTCAAATTTTTTAAATATGACATTTCCGGGACCCTGAGAACCATAGGCGTAGGTAAGGTATACAGGGTGGTCCAAACCTTCGCGTCAAAAATTTTTTTTTAGGTTCCCTACGTCATGGGCTATCAGAATATACCCCATGTATGTTAGCCGATTTTTTGTAGTTTTCGAGTTATGAATTTTTTTTAATTTTTTTTTGTGAAAATTTTGGAATGAAGAAATTTATTGATAAAAAAAACTATTGGTTTTTTTAATATTTTCTTTTTGTAAAAGTATTACTACAAATAAAGCATTTAGTGACAAAAAAATTAGCGTCCTCATTTTGATACAAGTAGGATAAAAAATACCAAATTCAAAATTTAACGTTAAAAATGCATCAAAATAGCATTAATGTACGTAAATAAAAAAAATAAAACATATCCCAAGGATTTTTGGTAATGTAAAGACTGCCCTAGACCTTAAACCTTCGTAAAAGCAAAAAAAAGTGATACTTAATAATGAGGATTTTTCGGAGTAGTCGGTCAAATAAACTTAAAAAAGCTTAAAATTTTAAAGTAGTAAAAAATTACTTGAATAACTACACAAATTGAGTTTTTGTGGTATTTTCTGTCTTTGTTTATTGATAAGAACAACAAAACGCACGAAATTTCACTTTATTTTTAAATTAAAAATTTAGAAGTTTTTTTAAGTTTATTTGACCGACTACTCCGAAAAATCCTCATTATTAAGTATCACTTTTTTTTTTGCTTTTACGAAGGTTTAAGGTCTAGGGCAGTCTTTACATTACCAAAAATCCTTGGGATATGTTTTATTTACGTATATTAATGCTATTTTGATGCGTTTTTAGCGTAAAATTTTGAATTTGGTATTTTTTATCCTACTTGTATCAAAGTGAGGACGCAATTTTTTTTGTCAGTAAATGCTTTATTTGTAGTAATACTTTTACAAAAAGAAACTAGTTAAAAAACCCAACAGTTTTATTTTATTAATAAATTTCATCATTCCAGAATTTCTCAAAAAAAAAATTTCAAAAATTCATAACTCGATAACTACAAAAAATCGGATAACATACATGGGCTATATTCTGATAGCTCATGACGTGGGGAATCTAAAAAAAAATTTTTGACGTCAAGGTTTGGACCACCCTGTATAAATAACGGTGACTTTGCATGAGATCAATTAGGTACAGTCAAGGGCATAAATATGGATACCGTGTTTCACCATATGAAATAGGTGTTTTCATATTTTTATTTTTGACTGTACCTATTTTGATATTAGCTTTAATTTATAGAATTTATTTTCATATTATTTATAATTATTAAATTATAACTTGTGTTCAGCTATACAGAGTGTTTGGTTAGCGGTGTCGGAGCTTTTAAGGGCTTAAACTACAATCAATTTCATCGATAAACTACCAAACAATTTTTTTTTGTGTTTTCGATAATTAAATAGCGGCCATTTTAAAATTTCAAACAGACGAATACGGGTGCACGTGATATTTCTGGAATTATACGTTTGTTATCGGTCCTATCCTTGCAAAAAAAATCTCGTTAGAGAGCTCATTAGATAAGAAAAATAATTAAACTAATCATTTGACTCAACTATTTGAACAACTAATAAATAACAACACCAAAAACCTATCTTAACGACCTAGTTTTCATGCAAAATTAAATTAATTGAAAAATTAAGGTGGATTTTTTAACTATTTTTAATTAAATTTTTTTTTTAGCATTGTTGTTCAAATAGTTGAGTCAAATGATTAGCTTAATTAGTTTGCTTATCTAATGAGCTCTCTAACGAGTTTTTTTTTGCAGGGATAGGACCGATAACAAACGTATAATTCCAGAAATATCACGTGCGCCCGTATTCGTCTGTTTGAAATTTTAAAATGACAGCCATTTAATTATCGTTGGCAAAAAAAAATTGTATGGTAATTTATCGATAAAATTGATTGTAGTTTAAACCCTTAAAGGCTCCGACACCGCTAACCAAACACCTTGTATATAACTAAGCAAAGATATACATAAAAGACAGATACATCATTACATATAAAATAATCACGACTGGGGAACAAATATTTTTGTAATAAATACATACAGAGATGTTCACACTGGGATTCGAACCCGGGACTTTCAAGCGGCAGCATGCAAACATAATCGGTTGTCTGGCAACCTTGTACTTTGATTCGGCGACTGCATACGGCAAACTACCAAGTGTAATTGTCTCTTCAGTTTCGCAGGCAGGGTTACTACAGCTATGGAGTCTTGAAAAAGCGTTAATTCAACCTCAAGTTATAATTGAACCTTACCAATATTTTACCAGGCAAACTGAAGCATAATATTAGTATATTATAAAGTACAAATAAAACGCACATTGGTGATTTTAACATGGTTAGTTCAAGTTTATTTTATGATAATAAACATGATGTGGTGTATCGTCCGTTTTATAGGATTCACGGTTGCGTGTCAGACTTTTTAAGGTTCTCAAAGGGTAAACACGAAACCCCAATAATAATAGGTATCTTTGTAGTCCATGTATATTGCATCTAGATCATTTTCATTTACACATTCATTCATTTTAGGTACAGGTCATACAGGTGTACCGTGTGTTACGGGCATTTAGACTTTCCTTTAAATAAAGTAATGCCCTTAATTAAACCCTGTGAGCACAACTTAATGACAACCCTTAGTTATAAATAATTTACGAAAAAAAAGTGGGATGCAATGTACGACGTACGTCAAAATGTAGTTTTCTATAATATTGCCCTGCATTTTATTTAGAACCCAACTCGTGATTTGTCCAGTACTTGAGTGGAATGCAGATCCTATCGGTCTCGAAAACGTGACGTTACGTATGAAATTACTTTAGTATTTCATGTCGATAATAATGAAGGTAATTTAAAAAATAAAAATAGGTAATGAGAAAATGCACGGGTAAATAAATTCATAATAACATTTACGCACACGCGAAATTATACACATATACTTATTTATATAGTACTTATAAAAGTGTCCTAAAAAAGTGCACCTGCGTATACAGTGTGGGAATTAAACTCAGGCCCTGGAGGAAAACTACTTTAAATCCTTAAGCTAGCTCATTTTACTTAAAGGAGAAATGCCTTTATTTTTGAAAAGAAACAAATCAGCATTAAAAGATTTTTTTAAACTCGCTTGCTTCGTCTGGGACTCGAACCAACTAAAATAAAAAATAAAAAAACACTTTTTATTTTATTATACCGGTATTATCGGTAGTATTCATAGGTAATTAGGATAAAGTTTCTCTAACTAACATTTGGTCGTAAAAAAAAATCGTTAAATCTAACATCAACTTTATTTTACTACGAAACCATTCAAGAGCTAAGGATTGCAGTAGAAAATGTTATTAGGGCATACACCACAGCACTTTGCTGAAGTCTACAAAAAATGAATTTCAACGGCGACTAATGTTGTGTAGCCGGAACGACGGGGCTTATTTCGAACAATTTATCGGTTAAATAATTTAAGTGTTACAAAATTGATAGTAAAATAAAGTTGATGTTAGATTTAACGATTACTTTTATTTTTAAGACCAAATGTTTGTTACAGAAACTTTATCTTGACTATTAATACTACCGATTAGTATAATAAAATAAAGAGTGTTTATTTTTTTAAATTTCAGTTGGTTCGAGTCCCGGGCGAAGCAAGCGAGGTTAAAAATCTTTTAATGCAGATTTGTTTCTTTTCAAAAATAAAGGAATGTCTCCTTGCAGTAACATGAGCTAGCTTAAGGATTTAAAGTAGTTTTCCTCCAGGGCCTGAGTTTAATTTCCACACTGTATATACTTGGTATATATATACACTGTAAAATACCTTCCAGTTCACCGTTTTTACATGTATTCACAATAAAATCAACTCCTGTTAATTCAAGGAACATCTGGCTCCAATTTCACCACGCTGACAAGTGTGACAATTGTATAAAAATTTGACATATGTAGAATTATCGGTTTCACCACGATGACAGGTGCGACAATTGTAGAATACAATTGTAGAACACAATTGTCACGAGTAAACAGAGGGAAAAATGTATCAAATGTATCAAAATGAGAAAGTGCAACGTAGTTTCACTAAGCTACCGAAGCAACTAAAAAACATGTCCTATGAAGAAAGGCTGAAAGTGCTGAAGCTAACGACATTAGAAGATCGCCGAAAGCGTGGGGACCTGATCGAAACATACAAAATTCTGACGGGATACTACGACTTAGACCAATTTCAGGACATCTTCAAGCGTAACAATAACACCCAAACTCGAGGCCATCAATTCAAACTATCAATTGATCTGCACAAGAATAACCCTCGCAAACACTTTCTCAGCAACCGAGTGGTCAAAATGTGGAACAAATTACCAGAAGACGTAATCTCAGCAGCGAATGTCAATCAATTTAAGAATAGACTAGACAAACACCTAACTACCCAAAAGAATACTCTTTACTAAGTGAAGATAAACTGGATACAGGCACCTATCAGTTGTTTCAACTGCCTGCCTGATAACACACAATAATAATAATAATAAATATATTATTACAAAAAAGTGTTTATACTCAAACATCAATCAATTTTATTTTCACGTCAGCGGCTCTAGCATAGCGGTTTTGCTACTTGAAACTAGTGAGCAATATGCAATTTTGCTGCGAGAGTGAGAAAAACTAACTTTTTATATTTCCGTATCGTTGCTTAGTCGCAGGTCATATTTTCATACTGCGGGGTGAATTACGAACTTTGAACATTTAAACTTCATTACATCCATCACTTTCATTCCGTTGCTGAAAAAAGAGATAGATATTAAATATATCGATTCGTAGTCGAATGACGAAACCATGGATTTAGAATATGGATATGGATTTGACAACGTAATAATAATAGCAAGAACGAAAGGGATGGTCTTATGAAACTTTTTACTAGTGGAAGTGAAAAGGAACGATAATCGTCCGTCCTTATCACTGTGCCACTATTTTTTGTGTGTGTGTGTGTTAAATGCTAAGTCTAAGTGCCACACACACAAGTATCTTCTTAGTAGTAAGTGACTATGTCTATCCCTCTTAGTGGCACACTATGTGCGGCCCCTCGGACGAAACCTTCGTAGTGGGCCCCCCATTTTTTTTTTTAATTTTACGTCTTGTGGACAGGCAAAAGCACTAAGCCATACTGCCTAGTAGGCGGCCAAAAGGCGGGAATGAAAAATATCGTTCGGATACAAAATAAAATTGGAGCTCGTGTTAAACTTGTATTAGTACATTTCGATGCTAGTACGGAAGGTATGTCATTATTTCACGAGTCCCGAGATATCCACGAGCCAACGGCGAGTGGCAAGACTTGGGACGAGTGAAGAATAACATTTCCGCGCGTGAATCGAACGACGTTTTTCAAAACAGTTGCAAAATATTAAAAGATGATAAACAATTTAAACAAAATACTTAGTTATGAGTAGTAACTTTTGACAATGAACTTTTTAACGGACAAAAGGTGTTTTTCTAGCTCCAAAACTTGCATTCATAATTTAAGAGGTAATAGATTTTGCTATTCAACCAACTCAAATGTTTTTATTTGAAAATACATAGTTTATAAGCAAATTAAATGTATAAATCTTCACTTTAAATAACTTTCGTAACACCATGTTCGATTATCTGTGTATATATTTTTTTTATTTTTAATTAGGTACTTAATAAACATGCTTGCATTTAAGAAAAACGCCTCTAGTTTGATAGGCGATTCGAGACCGTTCCGTTCTCACAAATGTTTTTCAATGTTCAATATTAAAAAAAAACAATACTTTTAATTGTTTTGCATTAGCTGTAGGTTTTTAGTTTTAATTCGTCTTGGTAAAGTAAAGTAACATGAAAACTCTTTGGTAAGTTGCACGAATTGGAACGACTATAAATTTTAAAAATTGAAAAAGTAAAAGCACGAGTGCTTACAAACGAACTTTGCACACGCAAAACAGCCAAAAAAGAGCAATTTTTGAGCAACTGTATTGAAAAATAATATTAAACCTAAAAAATAATATAAATCTAATATTATATTAATCATATGAGTATTTAATTAATCTTAAAATACAATGAATGAAGAGAGCCAATATTTGTCACGATTTTTATTACTATAATTTGATTTTTTTTTATTGTAAACGAATATTTAAGCCAAAATTAATTATTTCCTTATATCTTCTTATTTGTGCGAATTCATCAAGATCACTGTTACTGTCACTACCAGCGTCACTATCACTACTACTTGCATGGAAAGCCATTTTGAACTAGGTACGCGTGTATCAACAACGAAAAATTACTTACAATTGTCACGCAAATCCGACACATCTTTAATCACATGTCAAGATTCTCCGACAATTCTACAAATATGTCGACTAAAAATAATATTCTTGTTTCACAACATAATTGTAATACATACAATTGTACCAAAATGCCTGTCATGTTTGTAAGGATTTCTATAGAAAATATTTCTTAAAATTGTAATATGTCACCTGTCGCTTGACAATTGTAGCTCTACATATGTAACTTACAATTGTAGCCGTGGTGAAATTGGGGCCTGAAAGTAAGAGGTATACCTACGTGTCTAACAACACTTTGAGTAATTCTAATATAATCAGTTTATAAATAACTAATGGTCTTTGCAAGAATTTCCTTGTTTACGTTCTTTGAATTGAATCTGGTTAACCTCTGATGCTATTGTATTTATGTAAATTATCGATCGTGTAGGTTTAAAAAAACAGTTTTATAATGTTAACCATAAATAAAATGCGCCAGCGGTAAATAGTAGGTGGGTGGGTAAACTGGCTAACATGTAAAGTTTTCTTTGCGCTGTCCCAAATAATTATTAACAAAAAGACGTAATTAGATCACTATGCTAAACTTGCTAAAGGATAATATGCGGAACGTAGTTCTACCAAGCAATATTAGCAATATATATTAAATAAACAATCTAAAACTATCTAAAAACTATCTGCAACAGATTAGTAAACTATTATTATCTTATAATAATACTACCTAGGCGCAGGACCGGTCAATGTGGCAATCTTTGGGGGATGCCTGATATTATATGATATACTGATGATTATTATTATTTATTGCATTAAGGGGTAATTTCAAAACATGTGTCCCATGAGGGCCATGAGTGATTCAGAAAGCTCCTAAAATGCAGAAACCCATGAGATTATTAATTTGACTGATCTGATATGTTTTCCAATCTATTTAGAAGGAAAGGCAATACATGTAATAGTATTTTACACAATCGTGTTATAATAGAGAGCTTTTCAGTCGAGTACAGTGCCACGAAGCTTGCTGAGTGGTCTAAGTAAGGTACGAGATTTAAAAGCTTAATTATAACACTATTGTGTACAATATTTTTTCAACGAGTCAATAAAAATAAAGAAACAAACATTACAGTCGACGAGTAGAAAAAGCATTATACGCTCTCGATTGACAGGAAACAGCATTTTTGATCATTTACTCGATAAAATATATGGTCCATAATTATCATTCTCAGCTAGTTATAGCTTACTGGTGAATATAAGCCTCCTTTCGAGTAAATATGAGTTTACAATTTGTACATTATACAAAGTGAAAGTTTAATGATTCTTTTTTCTCTCTCTCGTATCCGTTAAAGGGAATGACAGAAAAAAATGTTTCTCACGCCATTAGGAAAAAGTATTTCCTAATCGGATCACGCTACTGAACAAGCCGTTTAACGGAGAACAACCATACAAATTTCACCTTGTATAAAATTGGTAGGTTTCTGTGATACTTCGTTTTATGCTTATCACCGTGACACATCACTCAGCGAGTTCACTCGTCTCGTCCTTGGCCTCTATGCGTACCATAATGTGATCCTCTGTGTCATTGCTTTACATTAAATACGTGGAATACGAATTGGTTTTAATCAGTAACTTTATTTACACAACTGTGGTAGATTCACATTCACATGGTTTAAGACCTATCGCAATAGTAATAAACTGTTGATATAGGAGCTCATGCTTAGGGTAGAACAGCAAAACATGAATGTAATTAATGATACAAATTTTAAGTTGCATACGTTTATTTAAATAATAATGATTTATTGTTTTTATTACTTACAGAACGAAATGGCAACTTAATAATAGTTCATATGTAAGAAAGTTTTCTTTCGATATCGGATAGCGACGAAGGTTGGCTTGAGTGTTAATAACTAAAATCCTCTACATATATGAATAGAATTTATCATAACATTCGCGGCTATCTTCTTGCGTGCTCGCTTTCAGCATGGCTGCCTTCAGTGAAAAACCTACTATAATACATGCACAATGAGGGTATGTTGCCCAAAAACCGTTCGCATACTAGTTTCTATGAATGACAACTAAATTGTCTGTGTGCCGTGTTAAATCAAGCAATGCAGAGTTTCAAATAGGTTTGTTGTTACTTAAGAGTCCGTTACATATAACATACAGTCTCTGAAACATTCTACATGAATAAACTGTTTATCCTCTTTTGTGGTTAGGTCATACATTTGATCTTTATATTAATATTAATTGTGCTGCGCAGTAGTAATTAAGTACTGGACTGCATTTTCTACCTGGTCCATAATAAAGCTACGATGCGCTCACTTACAGTTTACTTGGTAAAAACTGCAATCGCTTTCCGGCGTCTTATTATCACGTACTACAAAACGTAATGCACGCAGACCTATACGCAATGAAGATAATCGGATGACAGACTGACGCGTACTCGTTGCGGTAAAAAGTAGTTGACAGAGCCTTGGTACCGGTTTACTTGAGTTCTCGTCGTAATTATGGGCAATTTACACCGATCTTTGAACTATATCTGACATAATTGTGACCTATTGCATAACTTTAGCATTGAAACTTAAACCCTTAATTCGACAAAAGTACAGGTTGCAGGTCGTGTATTCGAGCCTTTTTGGCACTCAATATTGTTAATAATTTAAAAAAATACAAAAAGTGGAGTAAAAACCATACACTGATTTGTACAGGCAAAAAACACTCTAAAGGGTTATCTGACGATAAAATTACTTACATATTATTTGATTTCCTGAAAAAAAAATAAACCAGGGAATATCCAATAGAATTGGAGTCCACTTATCCTGCGAATATTTTAAAAATCTATTTTAAATCAGCGTGTTTCCAGTATTTTCTATGAAAGTTTGTACCCGACCCGTATTCTTTGACCGAGTGTGTATAATATCAGTAGGTATACACACTCGGTCAAAGAATACGGTAAAAACCAGGTACATATAGTACCTAGTTTATATTTTTTAGATATTTTTTCATTGACGTTACGTACGTTGCATTTTTTTAATTTGTTGAAACGGTTAAGATAATACAGAACGTACGTGTAACTACTTAACACGTATTTTGAGAGTACATACATCACCTAGATATTAGAGTTTACTACCAAAATGTACGAATGAACTGGGTGCTTAGCCAAGTTGCCAATCGCTAGCGCTTAGTAGCGTAACGTAGTTTTCCCTCTCTGTCACTCTTTCATATTAGTGCGACGAAGACAGTTAGCTGCGATTAACGATGAAGCGCTAGCGATTGGCAACTTGGCTAAGCACCCTGATCAGCACGTCTAGCCAAAGAAGCCAAGATGGCATTCTGCAATCGTATACGATAAGGTCGATAAGCAATAAGTCACGTGATCATAATAATACATGGAAATGGTCACGTGACTTTTTTTGCACGAATCTGTGATTCTCGTACATTTATTACTTACATATCTTACTCAGGCCTGCAGGGACCCGTTTCTCAAAAGCTTGTAACTTGTAATACAAGTGAAAACCTCTTTTTACCGTTGTTGATTGATTACATAAGGATTTACGAGTATACAAAGGATGTATTATCAAATTATCATTATCAGATTGAAGCGTTTGAGGAATAGGTCTCAGGAGCAACCTATGAGAGCGAAACTTTAAGAAATCTGTTTTTGAAAGTATTTCAATGGAATCCTTAAAATTTTAACGTATCTATTGAGAGAGTGAGAAGTGTCGAAAGTCTCACTACTTATTCTAAATTACTAACTTAAAGAACAGATGCTACTTTCTCAAGCTTTTCTTTGTTATGAATACATATAGATAACCTTGGTCGTAACTGATTATATCGCGTGCACTGGCTGGGTAACCTATTTCAATGTCTAATAAATTATGAGACACTTTCATTACTTTCAATGTTTGTTCTGGCTCACGCCAACATCCCGTCTCAATTGGATCTAAAACAAGAATAAAATTTAAAATCTAATACAAAACTAAGAAGTATAAGAAGCAGAATGCTTAGCACATGATTGGTATGTCAGTATGTCGCTGCGAGATAGATTTTCCATCTTTTACGAAATATATGAATAAAAGATGGATGGATAGTCTATCTCGCGGCGACATATTGTCGCACTGATCCTGTGCTAAGCCTACAGGAGTAGATATAGCTAGTTACGTAAAATAATAATTTAAATTTAAACAAAATGGGAGCTGCCCTTTTCTATACAAACGTATTCCTATGTTTCCTCCCTGGATATTGACATTTCAGCAATTTTTTTCGTATATTGCCAAAAAAGAAAACACCCGGTTTCTTCCCGGTTTGGGCAATATCTTCCTTAAAACATTTATGAAATAGATTTTATCATTAAATCTGTTTTTGGTGGAGTAACCACGGGACTACGAAACCATATTTTCGCCAGTTTCCCAGGCCAAATTGCTGATATCCCTTTCTTAGGTGTATTAGAGCTTTAGGACGTGCAATGTAATATGAATTCAAATGACACTGAAATAAAAGTACCTGTATTCTAACTTGTTGACAGATTCTAAATTAATCCTTCGGGGGATTACTGGCGAGTTCCGGTCGGGTCAGCTCACAGCCATCCTTGGACCTTCCGGAGCTGGCAAGAGTACGCTGTTGAACATACTGGCTGGCTACAGGTACGGTCGAGGAATTTAATTTCCTACCCATTTCGTACCTTGTCATAGTAGATATGACAGTCCTAGCAGCTTTCATATTGATTGTCACTGTGATAGATAAGGTACGAAATGGGTAGGAAATTAAATTCCTCGACTGCACAATCTAACCTCGTATTCATAATCGTTCCACATCTACATTTTAGTTTAAGAGCTTTTGTATACAAACTTCCGTTTAGGGAAATGTGGTAGATCTATCAGCATCATCTACTCTACCATCCTTCCATTTTGTCAGTTTCAAAGACGTGATCCAAAAAGTTTTAAATAAACTATAAATATGTTCTTAAAATATATTTTGTGCTTTAATCTATCATTTTAATTAGGTATTTGTTACAAAGAGATAACATATTATGTTTTTAACTACATATAATGAAAACATTATTTTCAAGCGTAAGTTAAACAGTAAAAACCTCCCTTGCTGAGTTTGACAAAAAGTAATTCAGTTTTGTCAGCCTCCGTAGCCTAGTTGGTAGTAACCCTGCCTACGAAGCCGGAGGTTCCGGGTTCGAATCCCGGCGAGGGCATTATTTGTGTACTTATTTATCACAAATATTTGTTCCTTGGTCATGGCTGTGTATGTATTTATATGTACCTATCTATTATATATATCGTCGCTTGGTACTCACAACACAAGCCTTAATTGTGCTTACCATGGGACTTAGGTCGATTTGTGTAATCCGATTACTGCTTCAGATTTTTCCTATCTAGAATGTAACTGGCAGTAGTAATTGGAAGGCGTACTTTTAGCCTAACTGTGTTCCTTAGTTAAAAAAATAAATTCGAATATTCTTAACACATATTCGTACTTATACTGAAATCCTAACTCAAGAGTGTATGCATATCTAACTACCCTTGCAAAGCCACATGCTTCCTGTGGCTTTAGTTACATGTCATCACTCTTATTGTACATAGACATAGAGTCTATCGCAAAAATAAAAGCATGTGAGTGGCTACCAGCAGTACCAGCTATAAACATTGAATAAATTTGACAGAGTGATAGGTGCCAGCGGACAAATATGCACAAACGGAGAGCCACGCAATCTGCGGCAGTTCCGCAAAATGTCCCGCTACATCATGCAGGAGGACCTGCTGCAGCCGCTGATCACCGTGCAGGAAGCCATGGTCATCGCGGCGGACCTCAAACTAGGAGCCCAGATTACCAAGCAGAAGAAAGGCGTCATTGTGAGTAAATGTCTTGCAGGTATTTGCTACAGCCACTCTTTGCAACAGTCGCCCATCACCGGAGCACAGTACTATAAGTAGTACTAACAGTATGGACACGACCTGTCTTCCACCGAAAGTGCGCCACCCCGCTACGGTGACCGCACAGTTACCCTGGCATATCTTATCTTATCCACACAAGCATTGTGAGCTTAGACCGTGTAAGTCTAAGTGCACGTACTTACGTTTGTTTCATACATTTTATCGCCACTCCGTGGTGTTTCGGCTACACTATTGGACACCACTATTGGAGGCTATATTAAAATTATCATGCGGACCCTATGCTCTAGGCTGATAATAGCAGGCAGAAAAAGTCTTCACTGTAAATATGTCATACAGGACCCGTGTCTTCGGAGTCATCACGTCGTAGGAGACCGTGCTCATGGTGGCGGATATCGAACGATTGACTTTCCAAAATAAACAATTTTTGTGTCAGTACCAATACAATGTCTGCGATTATAATAAATGCGTTTGTAAACTTATGTCTCTAATAAAGTAACAACAAAGTACAATATGTTGCGTGACATGACATGCAGTCATGATGACTAGCATATTTTTTGTCTATTGATGTAATCATACTATTGATAATTGATTTCCTGCATTTAATCTAGACAGATATGCACATACTAGGCATAGCTATATATATTTACGTACCTTTTTCTAGGTGGAAGAGATCGTGCAGTTGCTACGGCTTGGCAAGGCGCGAGACACAGTGACGGAGCGGCTGTCGGGCGGCGAACGCAAGCGCCTGTCCATCGCGCTGGAACTGCTCAACAACCCGCCTGTCGTGTTCCTCGACGAGCCTACCACGTACCGTAACATTTCCTTATGATTTATAGCACAATCCTATTAGATAAGCAATATATCATTAAACCGCGTGGCGACGGCAGTAAATACATTTGTCTCACCTGAGCTCATCCCGTGGGTGTGGTAAAAGTCGACTCCTATGGTGTTCATTCATATCCATACGCATAGGCAATAAGAGTCGCCTTTTTCCCCCAAATTGGCGTCAAATTGGACGGGAAAGTGGAGACACCCTCTCCGGCCTCGTCACCCAAAACAGAAAAAAAAAACAAATAAGTGGCCTTTATCCAGCAGTGGTAGAGCAGTGGCTGACGATGTGTGTAATGATCAAGTACTCCGGTATATATTTCGTCGTTGATAAAAACGTACTATTGGGAATTACGTAACCCAAATCATGAATCAATTAATTGCACGCTTTTACAGCCTACACAGGTACGCAAGTACGCAGGTAGTAGATTTTCTTTGATATTAATTGAGCATCTTTAGTTTTGAGACTGATCTAATAAAGTACTAGATACTTACGAGTAGTACGTTTTTATTAGCCAATCTACATTCATAATATCAACAAATTCCTTACTCTGTTGTAAGGATTTTTTTGATACCTAGCATTTCATTGAAACTGCAATTTCATAATTGAAACAAATTTCTACATTCCATTCACTTAGCAAGTAATCTCTTAAATACCTGGCATCGTATGAAAGTACATTATCATTCCAGCGGTCTAGATGACGTAGCGTCGTCGACGTGCGTGTCGCTGCTGAAGCGCGTCGCTCGCGGCGGACGCACCGTGGTGTGTTCGCTGCACACGCCGTCCGCGCGGCTGTTCGCGGAGTTCGACCACGTGTACGTGGTGGCCGGCGGACGCTGCGCCTACCAGGGCACCTCGGCTGGCGTCGTGCCGTTCCTTAACGAGCTCAACCTGATATGCCCCACGACTTACAATCCTGCGGACTTTGGTACGTTTTGTCGTTCTTCTTGGGCCCCATTTTTCGAATGATACAAGTTAAGTTAAGTAGGGACGCTCGACCGGACTCGAGCGCGACAAGTTCTATTTTATTTAACTTCCAAGAATGCTATTAATTTACCTTGTACCGACCTATTTGTTTCTAGAATGTAGGTGTATGTAAATCAACGGGTAATTGTGCACTGATATCACGCAATTACGTAAAGTATACAATAATTAAGGAGTCAAGAGGACGTTGAGGAATAAGTAAAGGTCGGCGCCAATTGTGGTTAAAAATGGCTTGGCGGCAATGGTAACAATGTTTGCATCACAATTTATGCTGTATCCTATGATGCATTATGTATGTAAGCTAACTAATGATTGCAATCAGGCGTTACATTGTAGCTATTCTATTAATCGGTGCTAAATACTGCAGATTATAGGTACGTGGTAGGATTTTCTAGGAACCCGTGGTTCTAGTGAAAAGTATAATACCCAACCATATCACACTCATGCATATTAGCTAAGAATAACTTGTAAATTATAGTTGTTTTTGTTATTTCATAGTAATACCTACTCCAGGGCGAAGGTTTTACTGCATGTTTACTATGTAATCTTACATACCTATGTGTGATTGTGACATGCTACTTACGATTAGTTACAAATGAAGTAAATTATCCTTTACCATCGATCGCGTACGGAATCGTATTCTTAAGAAACCGACCCAAACATTTGTCTGAGTAAACTTTGCAAATGATAAAGAAGTTTCGTCTTCTTTTGTTGTGTCATAATGGTCATATTCGTAAATTCCTTTCCAGTGATAGAAGTATCAAGCGGCGAATACGGTTCGCACGTGGACCGCATGGTGGCCGCAGTGGACAACGGGCGCGACCAGCGCTGGCGCGAGTTCGCCGGCGCGCGCGCAGACCGGGACGAGATCGAGCAGCTCAACGCCGGCGGCGTGGAGGAGCACAGCTATAAGTACGGCACTACCGGGTGTCAGCAGTTCACGATACTGTTGAGGCGGATGCTGCTACAAACTTTTCGGAATCGGGTAAGTTTCCGCTGATGCAAGATAAAACTTACATCAAATAAAACCAACAACAAACAAACAGAGGTTGCTCGCTTTTGCCTCGTGTCTAAGTGTGAGCGCAACTCACTACGTAGGTAAATAATCTGTGAATGTACTCGAGAATAGTATATTATTTTTAATTAACCTCCTGCCGCCCAGAGGCCTATTAAAAACTGTCGTCAAACAAAATAATTAATATTCTATTTACTCCACTATGGATTTTTTAATTCACTATTTATTTTCATTGTTCGGGTGGCAGGTACATTAATAATGAACACTCCAAAAAATGTAGATTGTAGCTATCGTAGTGGATCTAAAAAATATAGCTTTAAGTATATAATATAGTTAATATGTTGAATGTGGTGTAGTTTCTCCATCATAGAGCTTTTCTACTAGCCTGACTTTGAGTAAAAATGTTTTATGACATTTGAGCTAATCTAATAAATTCCCTACATAATAACAAAGTTGCATCGGTAGATAATGCCATTTATGCAATTAATCTTGATATAATCGACAGAATGTACCTACTTATACTTAGGTTAATCAAACTAGTTAACATAGCTATAAGGTGTAACTATGACATTGTACCCAGTAAACAATGCGGTTCGGTTTTCAATACACACGCTACTTTTAGGGTTCTGTCTGTACTTCTAGAGGAAAAATAATCTTAAGTACGTTGCTCAGAAGTGTTTCTACACTATAATAGTGCTGTTTTTAATTACTTATTTATTTAGGAAAGTTTTGCACATATCGTTTTACTATTTAATAAAAATGTGTAGATAAGAGAATACGAATCTCAAATAAGTACCTAGTTACCTATTTATTCAGTATAGACCAAATATAGTGTCGAAAAGATGATTTCATTTCAGATGGTATCAGTAGTTTCAAAAATGATTATGACTTCATTAAAAAAATATGCTGTACCTACAGTATCAAAATAAATATTGCTTCTATATCACAAGCCTTAATTGAGCTTACCGTGGGACTAGGTCGATTTGTGTAAGATGTCCCAAGATATTTATTTATTTATTTATTTTCTACGGTCTGAGACTGAATGAAGGAATGTTTTTATATCAATCTGTTACTAGATTTTTTAGTATTTTGATTTTATATTATGTACTTTATTGATGTTTTAAGAGCAGAAATAAATAAGAACAACTGTAATTAATTACATGATTGTATGTTGGTAGTATATAAAAAAAACTAGATAAATAAATACTAACTAAAAGGAAAACATAACCTTATAAAATCGAGGAGGTGTCTATTTAATCGTTACAATGTTCTTATAAAACTGGTTCGATTCGCACTTTGCTTATTTTCCAACAATTACTGCCTTCTTAGTATTTGCTTAGATAGAACAAAGTGTTTTGAATTCTTGTAGTACCTACGAATAAAGCTAGTTTTTTTAATTATGTTATGATTAATTGATTATGCGAGAGAAGCGTGTACTATTGGGTGTGAAACCTACAACGCAAAGAGCCCATCGAATAGGTAGTTAAGATATTTATATTTATGAATTTGATTACACGTAACTTTTTTTGATTTTGCTTTATTTGTATTAATGCATCAAAACTACAAGACCTCTATTTAGAAAATTTCAATAGTTTATTGTGAAAATAATCATCCTCGCCCAGCAGAACAACAATACCTACCTAGACAAATGTCAACACGGTAAATACACATATTCTTACTAAAATCAACAAGTCGGTATGACATCGATATGCAATATGTACTAAAGTGCATCGGTCACTACAAATAAGAAGTTACACAAATATTCTACAAGGCAAACAGAGCACGAAATAACTCTAATGTAAAATAAAATACAATACTTAGTTACAGTTCCATGCTTATTTAATTTTTATCTATTGGTTGCATTTTATTTTACTAATTTAAGTAGTTATTTTGTATACATTTTTGAAGAAGGATGGAATTTCACGATTGTAATAATACAATCGGTAACTATATACCTACATATAACCAGCGTACATTTAATAAAATTTTCGCTCAGGGCATAGTAGTCACCATGATCTCTTAAATTCGATTCAGTTTAGGTTCGGCTTGTCAGTTTTTGACCGTTATTCTATGGAATTGGATGACATTAGTAGTTCGTAGCCCCATAATGATGATGATGACAAACTGAAATTCACAATTATAGGGCTAACAAAAATCACGTTAAAACTGAGTACTGACGCTTTCGCGGAATATTTTTCAACAATTTCTATATCCGACATGTCGGTCAACCTGAGATTAGAATTCTATAGCCATCTTGGCGCCTCGCGTATTACGAGGAAATACATTTTTCTGGCGTGAAAATATCACAAATAATCAATGTCACCGACTATTTTCTCTTTCAGGGTTACCTACAGCTCCGCTTGGGGATGCACCTGTTCCTGGGGTTCCTCATCGGCGCGATGTTCAGTCGTATGGGCTATGACGCCTCGAAGACTATCTTCAACTTCGGGTTTTGTTACGCCTGCATTATTGCCATGTTCTACATTCCTATGATGCCTGTACTATTAGCTTGTAAGTTTACACATTTTGTACTTGCCGAACGTAAGGTCGGATCGTGGAATACATAACAGTTACTTACCTAATTTATTTCGTTCTGAGGTCCTTCTGCATAATATTAGGTGCCCCGTTGAGATTTTTTATATAATATTTCATATTTATACTAAGTGGGTCTCATAGACGTCGCGTAGATTTTCTCAACTTCCTGGGTTAGATACTATGAGGTTGTAATTATTTTCACTCGATTTTAATAGACGATGTTTGCGATCTCCAATTAAAACTCTTACTATACTTTCAAACAATTTGCAAGCGCTTTCTTTTCTATCTAACTCGTACGCGGTGAATATGATAAAACTGATAAGTCTGGAGTCCGTTTTTTGTGCAGTTGAAAGTAGCTCCACAAAACTATTAATAAATTTGACTGGTGAGTGAAATCTCGCTATAAGTAATAGGTACATTTACAGTTACACATGTAATAATAATGAATAATTTACATATCCTCCTGAGTCCTGGATAAAAAATGAGTACACTAGCATAAAAGCCGAGAGTCCTTTATAACACTATCAGCGTAAAGTCCTGGGTAAAAATCGAGTACGCTCGCATAAAAGCCGAGAGTCCTTTATAACACCATCAGTGTTGAGTCCTGAACTTTCTGTCGCTTATTTTAAGGTTTAAAATGAGTCTATCAGGTTTTTGTTGGAACAAAGTTGGTTATATACTCAAAGAGGTATATTTTAAGCATAATTTATTTTACAAATTATTCGGGCGTTATATAGGCCTCTCGGCTTTTATGTGACTAAGATTATATAATAGATGTCGCAAATTTGTGTCATTTTGTATGGAATCAGGCGTATCTTTGAAAAATAAAATAAAACATAAGGCATTGTCAAAATGCTATAATTATAAAAAAATAACAAAAATCGTAGAACCGTTCTGTTATTAAAACATTAACATCTTTCTTTTAAAATCTAATTCAATACAAAATCGTTGTAGTTAAATCAGTCTACTTCTCATATCACACTAGTGTCCTCATAAAGTAACTTTACTTAAGTATTTTAAAAACAATTGTAATAAACCTTCTGTAAAATTATATAACTTATTTAGAAATTTTAATCTACATATTTCACGGAAAACTCATTTTAAATAAGTGTGAGAACTTAATGATGCTATGAACAAAGTCCGAGAGGGCTTTACAAAGGTCAAATTAATTTAACACGTAATTGTACTTCAAACATCATGTTTACAATAAATTAGTAATTACATTATAATAAACCTGTAAAATACTCATTAAATAAATAAAAAAGACAGACAAAAACAAACAGGTATAAGCGAAAAAATAAGATTGAACTCACCTCTACCTGCGCGATGTGACATCTTGCCGGACTTTTGACGTCGCACTGAACGGAATATTCTTTTTCACTCAGCAATAGCCTTTGCGAAATAGAGATAGATATATTTCTGATTGGACGACAGCCATTGATTCTCAAACTCACGCCATTATCGCCTGATTTTAAGCGCGAAACATTAAGACCTTTATAACGGACAATCGGCGTTTATGAATAACTTTAGTTTTTAGCTCTCGGTCTTTACACATGTCATGATTTTGGCCGTTATAACGGACTCTGGGACTTTATTTATAACTTTATTTTTTAGCGCTCGGCGTTTACACATGGCATGATTTTGGCCTTTATAACGGACCCAGGGACTCAGGAGGATATGTAATTAATTCTAATTTGTCTGGACATCTTATACCTACAATATCATTGTATAAGATGTCCAGGAGATATTTATTTAGGTTATTTTGATAAACAGACTTTTGGAATGAATGCATGATATCTATTTCCGTTTGTATAAAAGATAAGAATGTAATGCAAGTCGTCCGTTACGCATATCATATTTCCGTAATCTGTTTCAGTTCCAACGGAAGTCCAGTTAGTGAAGCGAGAGTACTTTAACCGCTGGTACGGGCTGAAGCCGTACTACGCGGCGCTCGTGGTGTCCCGCACGCCAGCCACCGTGGCCTTCAGCCTGCTATACCTGAGCATCACCTACCCGCTCACCTCGCAGCCCATGGAGCTCTCTCGGATCCTCATGTTCACGTCTATTTGCATCATGGTCGCGCTCATTTCTGAGTCAATGGGGACGGTTATATCTTCCACGTTAAATGTAGTTGTAAGTATACTTCCGTTGTGGACGTTTGCTCACATTTTTTTATTTATTAAAATTATAGCCGGGGATAGGGGTTTCCTTAATAATCACTAGTGAGATTCATTTCTGCAGCGAGTAGGTAAAATAATAATGTTCAGTTTGAATATTATCATGTTCAGGGAAACATTAAGATAACATTTTCGACCCACTAAGAGGATCCTCATCAGTACGAGTGCACGTCGGGCTTTGGCCGAGAGCTCCTGGTAAGAATCTTCTTAATGAGTCCAAATATATCAAGAAATCGTTGTGTTAAATTACACAAGTAAACGTTTCGCTAATTAGTTGTCTTTCACAGTTACCTGTCCATATCTCATTGCCTCCAAGGTTAACTGGAAGGGACTCAAAGGGATAAGTTCGCCTCTGTTGTATCAAATTGTCTTAGTCTACGTCTCCTGTCTTTCTTGTCTAATGTACGATAGCTTTTATATAATGAATAATGTACATTCATATTTTAATATGTTTGTAATAGGCCTCTGTATGTGTGATTTATATGTACCTACATATTTTTCTCAAACTTGCTACGGAATGTTGATGTTACTTACTTTAAATTAAACCCGGAAATACTATGTATCCGGTGTCATGAGCTAAGATGATATGTAAAGAGATTTCATGTATTTATTTCACACCTAGGACTGCAAACAAACTGTCTTTTGTTTTGAAACGTCAAATTGTGACACTCAATTCAGCCACAGAAAAAAAAAATACCTTAGAACGGCAGGAACTATACCAACAGGTAAAAGGAGACCTCAAACAGATTAAAAAAAAAAGTTAGGCGCGAATGTTTTTTTTAATGTGTTACGATACTGTACTATTGGTATATTTACAAATTAAGTAGGTAGTATGGTTCGGCGAAATCAATTCGTTTCGTTATATTTCATGGCAAGTTTGAGAAAAGCACTATACAAATCTCGGCGAGAAATAGGGTTACAGGCCGCGTATCACTATCTGGCCTCAGTTCCTTCGGCCAGATATACTTCCTACTTGGCCTGTAACCCTTCGTTTCCCGTCCTCTATAGTAATGTACTATTACATTATAGTCATGCTCGTAGAGCATCGTCAGTGTAGCAAAGCCTATAATTAATCTGAATATTTGCAGAACTCTGTATTCATGGGCCCAGCATTGAGCGTGCCGCTAATGTTGCTGGCGGTGTACGGCATCGGATACGGCGACAAACCTGCGCCGCTCTTCTGGCGGCTGGCGCGAGCCTGCTCTTTCATGCGCTACGGCATAGAGGGACTCGTGGTCGCGGTCTACGGCCCTCCACGGGACGACCTCATATGTCCCGACCATGTGGACTACTGCGAATATAAGAATGTTGCGTGAGTATTTACTCGTATCGGGATTCAATTATTTTGTAGAACCGTTTTTATGAGAGTATTATTGGTGTACCTTTCTTATTGAGATGACAGCGCTCCTGTTTAGCAGCAGTGTGGATTGAGGACTAGTTTTTGCTATCGGTTTTCATTCAAAAAAAAATACAATGTATATAACACAAATTAAATCTAACTAACCTAACCTATATCTAAGATTAACCCTTGTGGCATTGTACCGAGGATACTGGCGGCATTTCCTCGCTGTATCGCAATGCTGATGCGTTGTGCAAAGACCAGTTGTAACTTATATTCGCCCAATGAAAATAGTCAATCCAAAATCTTTGCCCGTGGAGCATCCCGTTATGTATCCCGAAAATAATTCGTCAAATCCCAGTAAAGTTTTATATGTCAAAGCTCTGATTAAAATGTTG